>JAKZAP010000006.1:3792368-4077878 GCA_023053575.1 Branchinecta lynchi | reverse complement strand
GCCGCGGCCACGGCAGGGGGAGTTCGGGGGGGGGGGGCATGAAATTTGTGTGTACATGCCTAATAGGGGTATAAGAATGGAGAGATAAGAATACAACTTTGAGGGTACAAAGTCATATACCTGGATGATCTATTTTTGAGTCCTGACCTGAGCGGAACAAGGTTCAATGTGTTAACTTAAAATACTGTAAAAATATGGCCATAGATGGAGGCTCAAAGCCTGAGACACAAGGGTCGATTGACATAAGCCCATACAACAAAAGAGCAAACTATTTGACATACCACTAATATCATTGGAGTATTTCTCGGATAAAATAGAAAAATGTTTGATGGTGGAAAACGGATACGTCAGCTGAATTTTATTGGAGCTATATTTCGGCCCTTCTTGGCAAGGGTCCTCTTCAGGGGTCAAAAACCGCTCAAGTTGGAAAACGAACTTGTGGGAAACACACAGAGGACCCTTGCCAAGAAGGGCCGAAATATAGCTCCAATAAATTCAGCTGACGTATCCGTTTTCCACCATCAAATATGATTCGCAGTCAGCTTGGACTGAAAGAATATTTAATAGAAAAATGAGATTTTCGGGGGGGGGGGGGGGTCAGCTAGTTACCCTCCAAGATGATGTGCGAGGTGTATCTAGCTGATCAAGAAAAAACCAAGAAAATCGGGTTTTTCTATTTTATTTGAAATGAATGGTAAGCAGATTCCGACTGAAATCTGATGTGTGGAACGAGCAGTTAGGTGACCGAAATGACCAGTTTCTGGGTCCAAATCGCAGCTTGCGAGCCGGGAGAGTTGGAAGTTGCGTGATTGTATATCTTTTTTTACTTTCTTGTGTAACCTAATTGTAGCAAGTCGGATTATTAAGGATCCAGGATTGGGGGGGGGGATAAAGAAATACGAAGTTTAAAACGAGAAATATGTTTCCCGGCTATACTTTGTTATAACTCAGTGAAAGTTGTGCAATCCCAAATAGGATAATGTTGTCATCTTACGTTGTCACTTAGATTGTGTGTGATGCGGTTTCTCGCCCATGATATATACTTAATTTTTTAGTATGAGTATTCTTACTTTTCATTATTTAATAAAGTAAAAATAAGTCAACCTACGTCATAATCAAATTAAATGGCAACAAAATAGTTATAAATGTATTAATAATGTCAGCTACGGTGTTTGTAGCGATACTTCGGCCCTTCTTGGCAAGGGCCTTCTCTGGCTGTTCCTTGACCGAAAGAAACAAATCTGATAACAGGTTGGTATAAGTTTAGCCATTGTTTTATATACGCTTTCCAGTCATAATGAGCTTCAGGAGGATATATACTAAATCCTTATTTTAGACTTATTGTTGTCAAAGAAGGGAAAAAGATTGTGATAATGGAAAATCCCTAACAATTTTGTATTTTTTGAACAATCCAAATTGCATCCAAAGCATCGTGATAGGGTATTTCAGTTAAAATCTAGTCATCAGTTTTGTATTACTTTACAGGAAAACCAACGAGAAATCTACATCATGCCTACATAAAGTGAGCAACTTTTAAAGATATACTGCTCTAGTATATTTCGAGCTGTAATAAATAATAATAACTGCAAAAAACTTTCCGATCATCGCTTAAATCGAGCAGCAAAATCAGCAGCCGTGTCAAAAATTAAATCTCAGGACTTGTTTTTTCCCTACAGTGGTATTCAAAAGTAACTTTCCCAATTGGATATTTATCGTAGGGTAAAGCCTTCAGTTTTGCATTGCAGGTTCATTCCTTCCCGAACGCCAAGCTCGAACCTGGACAGCCTGATGAGGAACCTTGCCAAGAAGGGCCGAAACATCTATGCTGCTAAAGCATTGTAGCTGACGTATCCGTTCTATGCATTGTTACTACAACAATATTGACAATGCCTTTAAATTGCTTACCCAAACCCCATTCTGTCCCAGGGTCCTTGTCCCTCGCTTTCGATAGGCTGAAGAAGCCCTTCCTGTCGGGGATTCCCCAGAGGCTTCCCGTGCTCCCAGCCTTTATCCTGCATCATTCGTCTCGCTTTCCCGAGAACTTTATCTTCAAACTTTTCAATCTGACGTGCGGCTTTTTTCATCTTCTTGATTTGTGTTTTAGTCATGGGTTTCATCCCGCTTTGCCCAGAGACCCCTGCGGTCGCGTGGCTGGTTGAAGGGGTAGCTTGGGCTGATGAATGAGCCCCCGACGACCTCCTATAAATAAACATATATAGACTGGCTCATAATTTCTTTATAATAATTTACTAAAGTTCAGGAAACTCAACACTCTAAATCAACTGTAGGGTGGATGAAACGGCAAATTTTGGGTGGCGAAATTAAGGGCTGTACCCCCGTACGGAAAATCTAAACCTCGAATTAGGTCAAAACGGCCTCAAACAGAAATTAGACCGTTTTCTCTCTCGCCTTCGCTGCCAACGAGCGGTAATCGCTCTCGTCTTTAGACCTCAAACTGGGGTCAAAACTACCTCGTACATTTGAAACAAAAACTACATCATTTTCTGTCTCGCTGTCCCTGGACAGCGAGCGCGGAGGACAGTGAGCGCGACCTCGTCGTCGCGGAGGACAGTGAGCGCGACCTCGCCGTCGCGGATATACCCCGGTTTTCCCTGTACAACGAGCGCGGACTCACAAAGTATTAACGAAACATTGTTGGTAAAAACCTGCCTTGTGCACAAACGAAAAATCGTATCCACTGACTTATTACAGAACTGTTTCACGGAGCAGATAACCAGGTAGGTCTGAAACCCATCCTGGTATCCTAACATTAGACCCAAAATTTCAAAAAAGGGGCTTTTAAAACATGAAGAAACACAGAATCTCATTATTTAGCAATGTCCAGAAATTAATTTAAATCTTAACACAGGTGGACCAAATGATGAATTTTGGAAAACGAATTGGCGTTTTTTCAAGGCTAGGTCAAGTGACCTGTGGGTCAATTAACGGACGGACGGAAAAGCGCGCTTAGTGCAGGATTTTGATTGGCGAACGAGTCGCCGATGACTTCTTGGAAAATGCATATAGATATAATGGTTCGCAAAGGCAAAGGACGGTTTAGCTAATGGGCGGGTCAACCAACGGGTGAGCATTGACGAGTTTCGGTGGGTGAACTGTGGGGGAAGGGGCTAGTGCAGGATGCCCTTGATCACAGTTAAAAACTCAATGCGGCACGTTTTCTCGTGTCTCGAAACTTCTAGTGGTAGGAAACCTTGGAAAGTATGCAAACGAATGTGCTGGATCATATAATGGGGACACCAATCGTCAGTATGCCTAAACTAATAAAAGGACAGTTCGCCTACCAAAAACAAAAATAGCAGACTATGGCTAAAAGATTACCTTGCATTACCGGAGGTTTCGCTATCGAGATGTGCGCTTCTGAAGGTTTTCTGACTGAGTTCATTCGGGTCTCTTCCCTCGCGAAGTAAGGTAGATCGCCTCATGTCCAAATAATCACGAGCATCCTTGTCGCCACCCTCTTTGAAAAACAAGACACTGTTTATGGTTAAACAAGCCGATGAAAAATTATCTCAAAATAGTAGTATGAAGTCGTACGAAAAAGTAGCAAAGTAGGATGCTACTGAACACTACTGCTTAAGATTAGCCCACTGTGAGACACATTAGATTTAAAGTATTCTGTACTACTGCATATCATTACATGCGACTTGTTGATACAAATACCATAAAACTACACAGGCTACAAATTTTTCATCGGGAGATGGGTAGAGTTTTACGTAAATGGCAGTAACGTCAATAAACTGGAAAAAAATCACTGCCAACAAACGTCGTCTTTGATTGGTTGGTTCAGGCCATATATCCGACTGAACCAATCACAAACGACGCAAGGCGCGGGCTTACACTGTAAAAAAAAAATCTTGCAGTATTTACTACTGGGATTAATATTATCTCAGTAGAGATAAGATTAATCCCAGTAGCAAATACTGCAGTTAACTTACAGTGTAGTTTTGAAAGGTCTCCCCATGAAAAGATCAGATGGGCTAGACAGCAAAAACATGAAAACAAATGTGAGGAAAAGCGAAAATAGGCAGGCTGTACTTATTACTGAGAAGGAAAACAATGGACTAGAATTAGGTTTTAAAGAAGTAAGAGGAAAATATCACTGATTTGCAGACGAAATTCCATCATATTGCTCATTTTTGTCTTGTAGTTTGTATTGTGTTTGTCATCAAGCCAGAATCCACGACCATACATTTTAAGTCCACTGCAAAAAATCATTCAAAATCACCCCCCCCCCCCCCCCCCCCCCGCTTCCACACCTACTTCGAAGATTATTAAACAAAACTCACCAAGTGAAAACAATACGGCCCTCGGAAATTTGAATACAACCCAGTCATTAATCAACTTTCCCAGGCTATGAGAGTGTGTGGACGACGTTTCTGCAACTATAACCTAAATAAGTCCGCCTAGAAGAGGGAGTAATCCCAACTTGTGATAAAACGCTGCGAAAATACTGTTGAACGCAAGCTTTAATATTATCCTCTCTGACGGGGGTAGTAAAAGCCAGTTGTTTTTTATAGAATTACGGTCCGTCCTAAGCCATCAACAGGGTCCAAATGATCCTGTCTTTGACCTGTCCACCCTGCTACCCTCACAAACACATCAATATTATGCAACAAACTTCAACATTCATGAAATCCAGCTTTTGTTCCGCTGGAAAGTGTGGCATTCTTCGCCAGTGTTTTATCAGCCCAGTTCCTACAAATCAGTTCGAATTTTATTGTCACCTGTTCAAGGGAAGGTGACGCAGGGTAAACAAAAACAAATAAAGTTAACTAAAACGAAAAAATCAGTAAACAGAAAAATCAGGGACCTCCATTGGCGACAACAAATGTCTGTGCTGCTTAGATTTTGCTTCAGCGTCAGTGCGGTCAGCTGTTTCTAACTTTTCATTAAAGTTTTACTGAAAAGGGCTTACATAGGACAATCTAGTAACCCATCACTTATTCACATAAAGAAGCTTGAAAACCCGGCGAAATGCGTTACGTCGTTGCTCCGCTATTCACGAATAATTGATTTTCAAGTAGTGGAATTTCCTTTTCGAAAAATAATTTTTTTAAAACGATTTACGAAAAATACGTGTTCACGCAGTGAGCTACCTTCCGTAAGCTGATCACTGGCCACTCAAACGCCGCGGATGTACTGAGATTCAAATTTTCTGAGTCATAGTAGAAGCGAGGACGACCATAGATATTCTGAACGTCATTCTAGAGCAATTAGTGAAAAATAAAAATCCCTTAACACCCCTTAACACAATCCAAAAATGCAGTCCACTCAGTTAAATGATACAAAACTAAGTTGGCTTTTCAGTTAAATTTTTAAGGAGACTGCAGGGGGGAGATGCATTTAGTAACCCGAAAAAAGGAGCGAATTTGGCGAAGATTTTCGTTACTGAAAATAGTCTAGACGTAGAGTTTAAACTGTGGAGCTGAGATATGATTATTTCTTTTTTTTTCACTCCATGCTTACAATGAGTCTATGCTACGCATTGAGGCTACCCTATCGCTCAAAAGGCTCTCCTCTTCGTCTCATCAGAAAGATTAAAAGTTGGTCTCCGACCGAGGATTCGTGCGGCTCTTGCTAACGAACACAAGTAGTGCTGGTAGACAGTACAGGTTTCTGAGTTACGAGATAAGGTGCTCTGACAATGGTCTTCTGGGTCCCCACGTTGAGTTTTTCACCATAAAATCATCAGTGAGTCTTGACCGCTCATTCTTTAAAGGACACCTGAACAATGAAACCATACTTGAACACAACATGGAGAATGAATTTACAGACATGGCCACGGAGAGCATTTCTTCTCCTGAGCGTGACGTCTTCAAAATAGGGATGTTCGTTTCCGAAGGTTTGCAGACTCCAAGACAAAAAGCGCAATTCATTCAAATCTTGTACAGTGCTGGACGGATCGTATCTGAATTTCTTCTAGACATACGTTTGGGCTTAACTGGTTAAAAAATATTCAAGAAGAAGGGTGGATTGGAGACATTTCTTCATTTCTTAAACTGTTCGGTACTGTGATAAGGACAGATGCAAAATGGAGCAAAAATCACAGCTTGGAAACACTATTTCGTATTTGGATTGGGTTTTGTGCAGGCAATGTTAACGGAAGTCATACAGATAGGGATGATACTTGGTACTCTTCATTCAGGTGTCCTTTGAAAGAGCCGTCAACAGATACGGCGGTCGTCCAAATCTGGACAAGACTGACACAGGTTAGCGTAGCAGTGTCGAGGTACTTTTTCTGCCCTATCTTTTCTTGCATCAGCCCTGGAGTTTCGGTCTATTTCAAAAGAAAACAAGAGCTTTCGAAAAGTTATAGAAAAGCAACCTTGCCATGTCAAACCCGATGCAAAATTTGTAGCCTGCGTAGTAGTATGGTAGTAGTACGAAAACGTTGCATGTAATACTATGTAATAACAAAGAATACTATCATTTAACGTGCGTCAGACTGGACCAATCTAACGTAGTAGTATCCAGTAGCTTCCTGTCTTGCCACAGTAGCAACCAGTCTTGCTAATAGTAGCATATAGTAGTATGCAGTAACACGGTATCCTTGAAGTAGAAGCATGTAGTAGCATCGATAGTACTGCACGCAACTTTTTCGTACTACTTCATAGTACTATTTTGAGATAAATTGTTCATCGGGAATACAAGAAAAGCCGGGAAAGTGCTACTCGTGACAACGCTGCTCTGAAGTAGGAAACGCTATGACAGGAAAATTTAAGCCTCCTTCGTAAAAAGATTGGCGGGCGTATTGCAGTTCTTACGGTACGTTTACAGTTTCAGTTTACTGCAGTACGTCCGCCATTCTTTTTATGAAGGAAGCCAATGGGCTCTAGTGAGATGATTCCAATTTCCGGACATTTTGGGCCAGGCGGCCGGCGGGAACACTTTTTTGGTATTTCCTATTTTAGGCTAAGAGTTATGAATGGCATTTAATCTCCCGAGGTTCCGAATTATTCTGCAAAATGCCCGAACAGAATAGAACATTAGTCATGTTAGTATGGAAAGGCTGGTGCAGTTTGGAAATTATTAAAAGTCGTTTGTTAGGTAAACAGCATAAGAAATGGCAACAAAAATATGCTTGACATGCAAGTCCATCGTATTAATTTCCATGATCTTTTATACAGCTAACATGCGATTTGATTTCTCTTGGCCTTATATTTTCTTCTATTTTCCTTGAGCCCAAGCTGACTTTGAAATTTACATTCAAATAATGCATAAAACGGATCGCAGCTATCGCTGCCAAAGCATCGTAGCTGACATCCGTTCTATACATTATTTGAATATATTTACTTCTATTTTTGTTGGTTTGGTTGGTTTTCGTTAACCTTTCTGAATAGACACAAAGAAACAAATTATCAAACCAAAACACTCTATACCTTCATGGTAATATATGGACATGTCGATATTCAAGTCGTCCGCTGTCTGTTCATCAAAATCCGCCTCCTTTTCCGCCCAGTACTGCGCATCTGTGTAAAAGACCAAGCCCGAGCCGCCTTTCTCCCAGACCACCTCCATTTCTTCTTCATAGAGGCGTTCCTTGCACCGATCCTGTGCTGTGACGTCATTGGTGACCGATGCATGCCGATCCCACTCTTCCCCACGGTCATCGTCTTCTGAACTGCTTTCCTGATAATGAATAGCTGTGATCATCTTTGGCAAACCCTCCTCTTTGGTTCACCCCCACCCCCCAGTTCATTATTTACGCGTTGTTGAATTACTGTTACTACGATCGAATTTGGCTTTTTTTAGTATTTTCCTTTCTTGGTGCTCTAAAATTTCTTGACTTCTTCAAACAACAGTGACTTCTATCTATTGTGTTTTTTTTGTTAACTGTTTGACTTCATATTTCAAACTGTTGCGCTGCAAGTTAAATTCGTTTCTTGTCGTCTATTTAGTTTTATATTTTATACTGCTCTAGTGGTTGACGAACGAAAATGAACAACAAGAATAATAAAAATAGAAATAGGCTCTCCAAAAAAAAGGCTTTGTGGTGAACTGTGGTAAACCTTGTGCAATTTACCGTGAAAAGGTAGTGTGTGACGCTGATTAAAGCACACCTCTTACTATTTCCTATTTATGTTTCACTATTCAAAACTGTTCGAATACTGTAAAACTAGGCTCTGGTTTTAACAAATTATCTACGGCTTTGGCTGTTTTAGGCCTTTTCCCAGGCCCACGGAGGCCCATTGAATTCAGATTAACAGTTTTAAGCATCAACCGCGTGATACGCGAGCACTCGTCTGGAGCATAATGTACCTGGAAAATAGTGAATCGAGGAAAGTGCTAAGATTATTGAGGAGTCGTTCGCGGGTTTAGAATGTAAGTATGAAAGAATTAAGTGTACAAATCAATTAATGCAGTGCAATTAACGTGGGTGCTTTAAAAGATGATTTCGTAAACCACACTGGCCTGACATAACAAGAGAAATCAGAAGAAAACAGACAAAATGGGAGCTTTAAAGGCCAATGAAAATACTGAAAAACGCAGCGGATATTTCGGGAGAATAACTGCCTCCCTTCTTCAGCGCAGACGGAAAACTTCGACGAAAAATGCCAAAAAGTGGATGAAGATCATCAGATGAGACAAACCAACACAACTAGGAAAACCAACGAGCAGCCAAAAATGAAAAACCGAAATTGGAAGATTAAAAAAAGAAAAAAAATTCAACACGAGCCACTCACCAATACCTCAAATAACAGTTACGAAACTGTACTCGTTCGGTACTAGCGAGTGGCTTTCATTTTTCAGTATTTTAGGAGGCCTTTAAAAACCCCAATTTCGTCTGTTTTTCTTCTGGTTTCTTGTGCTGGGCCCTTTAAAGTTTGCAAGAGAAACATGTGAAGTAACACAATGGAACAAAACCAGGTCATCACTGAGGCCGCAACTGAAGATAAACCCCAAGAGGTCAAACAATATGACTACTGAATGTAGATATTTAGATTTCTTCGTCAATGAGCATCTGAAGGATGATATTAACAGATTAGGCTGTTTAAGACGTATTGTTACCATTTCTTTGCGTTAGCTTTATGTTATAGTTGTACTAACAACTCATATTGTATTATGGAGACGTGTTGTAAGAGAATTTGCAGGCGTCTGATTTGTCTGCCGGCTCAAGCGAGCATAAGTAAGGCATTTGTCCAGAAGTATTGCTGCAGTTTTGCTGAACTTGCTCGAAAAGCCCGGTTATCCTTGGTTGTGTTATGGCGGTCGAAGAACTGTCTTATTCTCTTGGAAGCAAACCCTATTTTCCATAATCTACCAGTCTGGAGGAATCTGCTGGAGACAAATTGATGTTGATACTGATACTGATACTTTATTGTAAAACAAGACTTTCACAGCATTGGATTGCCGAACTTGTCGTTTTCGTCAGGTACATCATAATTACAAAACATTTAATAAGGCGGTTGTACATAATAAAGCAATAGTCAAAAAATGATCAAACAGAATAAAAACCCTAGACAATTAAAACATTAAAGGGAAATAATTGATCAATTGTTCAAAACTTCAACAAAAGATGGTACAAAGCTCTTTCTGTAGCGATCGGTTCTTGTACAAACAGGGTTAAGAACCGGAACTTTTTGTGCTACAGCTCGAGGTAGTCGAGGTTTTGGCGGGCAATATGGGGTAGGAAACAGGTGCTCAAACCATGAGTGGGAACGCAGACTGTTCCCGAAACCAGTACAAAGAGTAAGACGTCGGGCTGCTAAAGTAGGGAGGCGGAATTCTTTGAGGAGGAGGATATAAGGCACTTTGCCCGGGCGGTAGATGATTCTCAAAGCTCTCTTCTGAATAGTTTCAAGCCTATCAGACTGATCTACTGTCAGGCCAAAGTGCCAAACCGGACAAGCATACTCAAGTAGCGGACGGATGAAAGTAACGTAAAGGCGGAGAACATGTGATTTAGGGCACGAAAATTTGGAAAACAGTTTTAGGAGAGACAGAGACGCACTGGCTTGTTTAATAATGGAACAAATGTGAGCCTCCCACTTCAGATCATTCGTCAGTGTGATCCCCAAAAGTTTGGTCTTTGTTGTAAATATTTGTTGTACCATAGTGTTGTTTTTGTGTTAACTGTTTGTTAGTTTACGGCGAAAGCTGAATTAAAAAGTCTGTAAATGTAAGTTTCCTATGAAACAAACCGTCATCCACATCCACCTGTCCTCGAGAATTACTGACGTCAAAGCTCTTTTTAAAACTATTTAAATTGAGTGTTTTTTTTTCAGATTTCTGCCACTGTTAGTCAAGTGATACCGAGTCAGAATAAATTTATTTAATGAATGAGCTAAACACTTGGGATTTACTTTGCTGAGTGATCTGAATTTCTTGTTGCAACAATTGCTAAATAATTCAGCACAATTCTTTGTCTCTTGGAGCTTTACAAAATTCTCCTGCATAAAATCAAATTTATTCAGCTTTTACACGTCACTCCATCTTTCGGTTCATTTGTCTCATCTGGCCCATTGGCTGACTATGGATCAGCCGGAGAGGTTCAACTGTGTAGTTTTATGGTCGTTGTACGAAAAAGTTGCATGTATTGATATGTACAGATACTTCGGTTTAACATGCCTCCGACTGGGTTAATCTTAAATAGTAGTATCCGACAGCATCCACTCTTGCTATACTAGCTTCCAGTTTGCTAGTAGCAGCATGCAGTGGCAACAGTTACTACTGCATGCTACTTTTTCGTACAACTCCATACGACTGATTACCGAAAAATTTCGTCGGGAATCCCTTATCTTCTCCTCCTAAAAATATTGCCTCCAAGAAAAACTTTCGTACTGAGTAGCTTTTGCGATCAGTCGATCGCGATCGTTTTCCAAAATATTTGTCTAGGTAAATATTGCCCCCCCCTAAATAGCGCCTACCCAAAACAAAACGAAAAAAGTCTTACCAGTATACTCACCAAAACCGAAGGGTATAACAAAGCTTTGAATACCTTTCGCAAGGCTTGTCTACATTGTGAACCAATGATGCTTAGTCTTTTGCTGTAGTGTTTTGTTTATTTTAACCCCAAGTGGTGGTAAACCTTAGATAAATATTGCCCCCCCCCCCCCCATAACAACGTCAACTCAAAACAAAATAAGAAAAGTCCCGTACTCCTCCACTGGCGTCCTATTAAAAACTTAATTAATAACTAAACTTATTAAAAACTATTAAAAACTTAGTATACCTTTTGAAATACAATTATCTACACCTTGAACAAGTGATGCTTATAATCAGTTTTATGGTGTGATTTTTATTATTCCGCATTTCATGACTATGACTGTCTTCCCTAGTTGCAAAATGAAGTGATTGATTCACTAATTCGAAGACGGAAGGCACTTAAAAACACTTCTTGACGGGATAAACCATCGTTAAATAACCGCCACGGAATCTCCAGTTCTACATCGTTCTTTTCTAGAATCCGAGTTTCCTTCCGATTCTTTTCTAGAGCTATTTGGTAAGTTTTATTCTTAGTACAAGTCAGAACTATAACCAATTAGCTGAAAACAGTATTTTTAACGTATCTTCCTTCAAGCGTCAAAGTATTAAGAAAACCTATTCAGTAGGCTAAGTATGAATTTTAAGTATTGTTTATTTGTTATTAATGTGTCGTGCGTGTGAAAATATTGGTTGTAGCTGTGGGTGCTCGAGGGATATACATTTATAACTTTTCTCGAACAGGTGTGTAGTGTGTATCTTCCTATGTCCCACATATAGTTATATCATAACAATGAGCTTTGTAGAGGTTGATACGATATTGTATCAGCCTCGAGAGAGGATGATACGAAGCATGTAAATAAAAAAAATGCGATGTACTCTCATATTTCCGATGCTAATTTTTTTAACTGGAAAAAAAACTCCACAGGATTTTCTGGACCATAACAGCAAAAGGCACTAAAAACAGCCTCCCTCTATAAAATTGTGATACAATCTCTCGTCTTACCTCGTGTTGGTTCAGATATGGTCTTTCTGGGCTTCCTTCCGGCTCTTCACGAAAAGGTTTTCTCCCAAGAAACGTTGAAGTGATTTCAAGCCCATTTCTTGTGAAGGCTGCGTCTCTTTCCCACCTTGCTGGCTTCGCGATTACGCTTTGCCCGTAGTCAAAAGAGACGTTAGAGTATTTTCGTTTCGACCTGAAAAAGTATTTGTAATCGACCTGATCTGGACCCCCTTAAAGAACAATGGACACTTCTAATGCTTTACTTTGTATTAAATGCTTCACAAATAAACATTTCCGACTTCCTTTAGAAGGCGCTACGAAAATCGGTCGTTTCTTATTATCCCTTGTCTTTACCTCTATGGCATTTCGGCAATCCAAATCTCAGGAGCTGGGATATCGTGCAGGAAATTCAAAAACTCCCAGCAATGCTTGATAGAAAAGGATATATTTGAGATGTCACCAAAGTCAGGCCGCAGATGCAGTTTAGCTGATTGTTCTAGTGTTTCATCAGAAGTTCCATCAGAAGTTCCAATAGTGTTGTGAAGCTTGATTAGCTTGCTTTATAAAATGTACCAGAATATGCAATAAGCTTATAAAAAATAACATAGCTACAAAAATCATTCAAAAACAAATAACCTATTCAAATCTGAATTATACAAGATGATTTATGCATAAGATAAAGATCTACTAAGTATTTCAAGAAACATCACTTTTATCTTCGTCCAAGCTAGTAAACTGAGCATGTACTGGCCCAAAAAATTACGCTTTGAATATCACAGAGATGAAACAGTTTAAAAAGCTGCTAATCTAGGGGGTAAGCATTGTTTCTAGGTTGTTACAGAGTGGGATTGGGGTAGTTTGATGTGCCCATTGAACTTTAAGCCAGAAAGCTTGAACAGTTCAGCTAACGCAGAACTGAAACCTGACACCTTTCCAATGTTTGCATCTCCAGGAACAAGCGTTATCCTCAGTCCACCTATCTTCCATTTCACAATTGTTTTCACGCTTTCACTCTCTAGCAAAGCTCAGTCTTCCCATGCAGTCTTTCACAATTAAGCCCCGCCTCTTCGGTCATTTCCTATTGGTTCAGTCGGAGGCAGGCTACGGACTGTCTAGACCAATCAGATAAACCTTTATTGGTGACGCCAGTCAGGATCGCTCGTAATCGTTAGGCCTAGAGTAGTTCATACGTTGCGAGGGTTAACGCAAAGCGGCTGAGCTGCGTTTTCCTTCAACGACTATGAACGGGAATGCAACAACTGGGAAGCCTCGAGAGGATCCAGTACCGGTCTTTACTAATAGTATCCAAATCCCGTACATTTCCCTTCTTAACGAGTTCGGTCTCGCATCTTTGTCAAACCGTAGACACCAACTTTCTATTAAGTTTGGTGAACAACTACTGGAAAACCCCAACCATCGACACATCCTTCCCCCTCCCCACATTCCCGACCGCATAAGGCCACAGAGAATGGCAGCACAAGCAGTTCCTAAGCTCCAACCCATTCGGGCAATTCATACGCGGTACGAAAGAAGTTTTGTCCCCTCCTTTGTGAGTTTTTTCAAAGCGAAATTTTAAATTCTTTTCCTCTTTTTTATATTATTTATTGAATTTTTAGCGTTTTAGTTTGTTGCAATTCTTGTTCTTGTGTAATTATTTAATATTTGACTATGTAAAAGCGCAATTGTATATAGTTATGTTTGACGAGATAACAAATATTCGGTTTTTTGTGAATACCGTAAGGAATGTTTATCGAATAATAAAGATTGATTGATTGATTTTTTTTTTTTAAGTTCTTAATAGGCTAATACTGAGTATAAAAAAAGAGAGAATAACACTCAAAAGCCAAATGGCAAGTATGCTTATGCTTACAAAATGCCACACTAATATAGTTACAAATTACCAGCATCCAGCCAACAAATTTAGCCTGAATGAGTTATGGAAGGGCCAAACAACGTCCAGAAAAAAAGTTTGGCTCAGAATTCTTCACACGTTTGGTGCTAATCAGAATAGTGACCTGGAAAGTTTAATCGGTGAAATACAATTAAAGCTTCACTGAAGAACTTACTATTCTAATTTCCCATGACGGGCAAACAGTTGCTGCATTCCAGTTCAAATCAGATCAGCTCCTACACATTAGGTTCCACAGTATCTTTTCACTGTGAAAGCACACTACCTATTACGAGAAACTTTGATTAAGATTCCAAACAAACATTGCCTCTGATTGGTTAGTACAGTCCTGAACCATCACAAACGACGCGAGAGGTGGGGCTTAGTCTGCGAAATGAATCTCTATGGTAAGATCAGCTTTGACTCGAGGGGGGGGGGGGAATGAAAACAACCGTGAAGGAGAACACAAAATAGTTAATAAATTAAAACTACGTTATTGAGAAGGAAAATAAAGCACTATTGTCAAGTTCCAGTTCTGCTTCAAAATTATAAATCGAAAGATGCCATAGACTTCATTGGCTGTACCGAAAGTCTATACTTACTTCCGTCCTTGCTTCCTATACTATACTTCCGAAGCAGCCCGAAAAACACAGGAAAGTGATTACGACCATGATTTTCAGCTCGCGAAAACCCTCCTATTTTTTAAGGCCAGCACCCATGGTGCTGCAACCGAAGATTGTAGTCATGGCCGGCATGGTAACGCAGGATTTTCATTCTTCCCCCGAAATCATCCTGACAAGAAACAAGCGCATTCTGACAGTCGGAAACCACTCCACTTCTCCGATTTGAATATCTCCTCAAGACATCCCACTATCTTTACACTTAACTTGGAGATCAGAAGACGAGACTCTATATTCAAAGAAAAGCTCCTCCTAGCTTGTAACTAAGTTACTAAATTCCGAGAATCTCTGACTTCTAACCACGTATCATCATATCCACGATGGCCCTCCCTCGTCTGTCGGTTTATACGTTCACCTTGTGGTGAACATATTTACGAATGGGTGTGTTGGTATGCTATAGAGTAGATAAATTCATATACGAATGAGTGTGTTGGTATGTTATAGAGTAGATAAATCCATATGACGCTGAAAAAGGTTTCACGCCCCTTGCTTCACAAACAACGCAAACAAAAATTACAAAAGACAAATACTGCATAAGCTGCATTTTGTATGGAGTATGAACCGCATTAAGAAGAATTGCCGGGTCGACAAAGGGCGCAAGTGAGAAGCTTAATAGTCGACAAATAGCTAGTTCGAACAATCAAAGGTTTCGATGGGATCACCAAGGGGATATTTGTTGATTTTGTTGTTATTTGTGTTTGTCTTTTAACTTGTGTCCGCTATACCCCATGAAAAATTCATCTCAAAACGGTAGTATAAAGTTGTATGAAAAAGTAGCATGCAGTACGAATTGATGTTACTACATGCTTCTTTGTCAAGGCTACCGTGTTGCTGCATGCTACTATTAGCAAATGCTACTACAGTGAGATACTATTGCCTCAGATTAGCCCAGTCTGAGGCACATTAAATGATAGTATTCTTTACTATTACATATCGGTGGTGGTGAATGGTTTTAATCGTGGTATGATTGCTAGTGTCCGTGTGTGCTATTTTAAATACTGTAAATTTTTGCTTGGATACCCTTTATTTGCTAGAAATACACCTCTAATTAATTCACTTTCAGTTAAAGATCCTGCCCTGGCAATTCAGCAGAAATTTGATAATTTTGTAGCTAAAGCTAATAATATTCTGATTCTGAATAATCTGTTTCCGTTTTTCGCTAAAAAGCTAATAGTTAAGTAAGAACAGTGCTTTGTTTAATGTACGTCAATTGTTATTTATTGTTATGAAAGTTATTTGTAACAGTGTTTTTTAAATTTATTTTAGTACTCCTCATTATATATTCTTTGAGGGAAATAAATAAATGAATGAATGAATGAATCAATCAATACATGCAACTTTTTCGTACACCTATCGCAGACTACAAGTTTTTCTTCAGGTAGCTAGTCTTTCAGAATGATTTCCGAACCCATGACGGGAAATAGTTTTTAATTGCAGCTTTCTAATTAATGGTATTTAAAGTTAATTGGAACAACATTAAAGGTTTCGATGGGATCCCTAAGGGGGATATTTGCTGATTTTGTTTTTATTTGTGTTTGTCTTTTAATTTCTCTCGGTCTCTAGCTAGTCTTTCAGAATGGTCTCCAAACCCATGATGGGCAAAGGGTTTTGAATTTCCGCTTTCTGGTATTTACCGGACGACTTTCGAAACGTACCTTACAATACTGTAACTAAATAAGTGTATTTATTCTTTAAACTATGGATGGTTGAGCTGACATTTGGTGTTTCCGTCAGTGCGTGAAAAATACAAAATAAAACATTAACAACAACACCAACAGTCAACAATCAGAAATGTGGAGTCAAATTTATCAATCTTTAACTGTCACTCTTATTTTTTTTATTTTTTTTCCGTCAACACATAATAAGAATTTAGAGAAGAAAGCTCTTAGATAAAATGCTAAATACAAAAACTATATACCAACGAGGGGACAAAGCTCTGTGTGAGCGTGTTCCACCCGACTTGCCGTAGTTACTACGCATAAGACCACGAATTTGGCTTCTTTGCGTCAAGGCTGGAACACATTTTTCTATTTTAGCCAAAATATCACTCCACGGGGTAATCCAGCCAATCACGTTACAGAGATCCGTAGTTACCACGCTCCCGAACATGGTATTTCAATGAGGTTGGACCGGTCAGCATAGTAACGTGAGGTTGGAAGGGAAATAGTAACTAATAGTTACTATTGTTAGAAGGGTGGAACACGCTCTGTATAGCGCGTATGTTTACTAAAACAGGGGTTAAAACTGGGGATACCTCAGCGACAGCTCTTCGAGCCCTTTCTCGAGTTGGTTCATATATTAACCAATAAAACCAGGGGGAGTCTTGCAAGGGAAATTCGGAATATTATTTACAGGCTTCATACATTCTAGTCTCTAAACTGGAGCAGAAGGGGCAAATAATTAGTTCTGAAAAGTGTAATTATTTTTTGTTTAGTAGTTTGCCGACACTGAATTTCCCTCTGGATTCTGGTGAGAGGATCGTTTTCTGCCCTGTTGAAAAAGTTATGTATCTTGGAATCCCTTATTCTTCTGTACTAGGGATTGGAAACTTATCCTCATTCAACATGTGCAAGATAAAATAAGAACAGCGTTCGGTGCTGTTGGGGGATGTATCGCAGAGATGTTCTTGATTCTATTTATACGGCTGTTGCACTTCCTCACATTCTTTTTTCGTCTGCTTTCTTTTCGTCTTTTCGTCCTTCTGAACTTTTTGTGTTAGGAGTCACTATTATAAATTCTCTAAATTCCTTCTTGGTTTCCCTATTTCTGCGAGTAGCTCTTTCCTAAATTCTAACTTTAAAGTGAAGAACCCTTTAGAAACTTTGAATGGTAAAATCCGAAACTGATTAGTTTGTTTGTGTTCGTCTTTGTTTTTTCCCTTTTTTTTTTTTTTTCCTTATATCTGTAGTTTTCCTACAGATATATCCTTTATATCCTGTGTTTTCCTTATATCACTGTAGATTTAGTAGGCTAATTTATTAAAAGTTTGGATAGTTAACCTTTCTACCTTGTATTATACAGCACCTAGTTAGCTTGATTCCAAGAATACAAAATCAGCAAGCCGGAGTCAACAGTTTTTGTGGAGAGCTATGCACCGTTATAGCCGCTCTAGCCAGTTTCTGGTTTTCGGTCCCCTTACTTCCAGTTTCGAGGCAACTGGGCTCACATTTAACGGTCAGTTGTTTATTTGTATGTAAGTGTGTGTGAGTTTGATTGACATGTTGTTGTATCTTGTTACACATTACTCTTCAGTTTTGAAGGATTCAAATAAAGAATAATAATTATACAAAGATTTCACCGACCATTCAAAGATAATAGTTGCGTTTTTCCAGATACAATGGTATCTGATACCACGGTCTAAAGTCGTTTTTGCAGTTATCGTGGTATCTGATACCACGGTCAAAAAGGCGTTTTTGCAGTTATCATGGTATCTGGCCAGTTATCGTGGTATCAGATATTCAGATACTACGGTCCGACCGTGGTAACTGGTTGTAGTATCTGAAAATTCATCTCACTTTCATCAAACTTTGTCAGATTGGTGAGAAAGAAGTTTAGCAATTCGTGACGTAACTGGATATCTGTTTTTCTTTTGGGATGATTTCAAAAAGTGCAATTTCGGCAATAGTCGTTTTTACAGAGCACCGTGTATCAGATACCACGGCAACTGCAAAAACGACTAATTGCAGATCCAGTTACCGTGGTAACATATACCATGGTATCAGCAAAAATGCAACTAATGCGTACAGGCCGAAATATTATCAGACAATTGGTTAATTAGTGACCAGTTATAACCAGAATCCAGCCGGAAAACCAAGGCGAGAAACAATACTATTTTTTTAGTCACCACGCCATTCGTGAGATGGATGAAGCGACACCCAGGTTGACAGTAAACGACTGAGAACCGAGGAAGATTCTCGCTTAGGATTAGACGATACTGCGGTTTTGCTGCTTCGAGAATGCTTCTATTATTTCTGAAAGGTGATAAAGTGTTACAGATTCTTTTTGGTTTCACTAGTGGTTTAATTGAGATTATGACAGGCCTTTCATCGCAGCGATTGCCTGGGGGGGGGGGGGGAGTAGGCAAGGTGGGGGCGATATCATATTAAACTGTTATCTTGAAAACAAATGAAGAGTAGGTGTCCTACTCATGTCACGGAGAGAGGAATGAGAGATTAAAAAATAAAAAGTCGGAAAGTGGGATCCATGGTCTTCCTTGAATTTCACTGCTAAAACAATGAAGGAAAGAGAGGAAAAAATTTAAACCATTGACAGGCCTTCCTCGTATAACTCTGGGATTTAGTTATGACCTGCGCGATGAAAACTAAGATCTGGAGGAGTTAATGCTGCTAAGGATTACAAGAGATTATAAGAGAGGCACTGAACTATCTTTTTGGTGTCCAACTTAGCCTACGTGTCCTCTGAAAGGGATTACTAAAGCCACAGCATTTCAGCAATTGCTTAGGGTATGGGACTACGTAAGGAGCGGGTGATTTCTTTTAGTTCTTTCTGGGCTTACCATTGCTTACCATTGCTTTCCCCGGTGTAATGTTCTGAACGTTGGTCATGTTCGTGATTACCAGGCATCACCTTTTGTGTTTCAAAGCATGAACATAGGTGCCCTGATTATTTCCATGATTATTTGTCTATGAATCAGGAGAACCACAATTACGACATCAGAAATGCACAGCTTTTTAATCGAAAAAGAAAAATAGTTAGATCATCTTATACGGTTCATAATTTGGGGCCTTCTGTTTCGAATAATCTGCCGGCTAGCATCAGGGAGTCTGCCACTTTATACGGGTTTAAAAAGAAACTTAACAGTTTCCGCTTAATTAATACGTGTTGAAAGGTTTGTGGTCTTTTTCTTCTTCTTTTTTTTTTCTTTCTTTTTCACAGTTTTTCGGGTGGGGCTGAAACTGGTAATGAGTAAATATTAAGGATTCTTGTTGTGTATAGTGTTCACGTTTAATCGTCTGTTATTTAAGTCATAGGCTAGGTGGATAATTGTAAGTTGTTGTTTTTAGTTACTTATTTATTAGATACAAGTATATATTGCAGCACAAGTCCTTAGGAATTTCTTTTTGCTGCAATAGGATTTTGGTAATGTTATTTTATTTATTTTCAAAGTTTCGGTTAAAAATAAAAAAAACTACCTACCTGCCTACCTTAGGCCTACCCGAAACTTACCGATGCTTCCCGAACTGAAGCCCCAGGCGGCGAATTATCTGCGACGGGAGTTCGCATCTGTTTATCATCTCCACAAAGGTTTTGGTCGAAGTACCAACGTTGCCCTCTGGCATTTCCTTCGGGGGTTTGAACTCAGGATGATCGTAGACTTTAGCAGAAACGTGCAGAATCTCCATTCCGTCTATGTGGAGAAACGATAAGATCAGAAGTGGAAGCACAGGCTAACTCGAATTACCCACCAGAATCCAAGCTGTGAAGTGACTTCAAGATGGCAAGTTAACGCTTTCATGTATTGGGTAAAGTAGCGAAGCCTGCGGGGCTTTCTCAGGACTATGGCGGTCCGGAAATCGTTGCGAAAACTCATTTCGCTCTAGAGAGCTGTTTTGGTACTTCGTTAGCTTTGGAAAATGAAGTGAATTACTGTGGAAACCGAATTCATGACGTGGTCTTTGAAAGCTCAATAGGCGAACGATTTTCACTTGGCTTTTCGGAAAGCGAACCTACGAGAATGCCAGAATCGTTATTTAGGCGTTTCCAACGGTGTTTATTCACAATTTTTACATAAGGTTCGATACAATCATGTACGATCGTACGGAAACAAAGAAATAAACCATGTAGCCTATAAAAAGGACTCAAAACGGTAAAGTAACCAAGGATATTATTCAGCGAGTATACGGTTTGAAGATAACTGTGAGAATAAGTATTACAAAGAGCGTGTTCCATCATACTTACCGTAGTTAATACGCATGACGTCAAAAATTCTGGCTTTTTGCCGTCAATTTTTTTTATTCAATTTACTTAATAATAAAGCAAAACATATCTCTCGTGGGCAGAGCCCAAATACGATGTTTTTGTAGTCATAAATAAAGTCATAAATAAAGATAACATAAATTGTCAACAGATAATTTAAAAGGAAAAAAAGTAACAAGGCAGAACAATGCTAAAGAGCATTGTACTGCTTTACGAAGCTCGGCACAAAGCTTCTACTGTAGCGCATAGTGTTACAGTAGATTGGGGTCAGTTTGGGAACCTTTTCAGCCACTTCTCGGGGGGGACGAGATTTTACAGGAACAAAGGGTGGGGGAAGGAATGAACGGTACATGGGATGCTGGAGAAGGGATGAGCCAAAGTTGCGGCATAATTTTTCGCGGCGGGAAGAAAGGGATTCAATTTTAAATTCTTTGAGGTAAAAAGAGTATGGTAGGGGGGAACCGCCATAGATAATTTGCAGCGATCTCTTCTGAACTCGCTCTATTTTATCAGTTTCGTCTTGGGTAAGAGCAAAGTGCCAAACCGGACAACCATATTCGACTAAGGGTCGGATGAAAGAGCAAAACATTAGCTTTAGCTTGTCCTTAGGAACCCGAAACTTTTTCAGTGTTTTTAGCATTTGAATTGCGCTGTTAGCTTTCTTTACAACTGTCTTTCTATTTTCATGCCATGAAAGGTCAGAAGAGATCACTACACCTAGTAGCGTCATTTTATCCCTGATGAGCCCAGAGTCGATAGGAGGTTCGAAAGACGGCCGAGTTTTCTAAGAAAAGAAAAGGTCGTAACCGAGCACTTATCTTTATTCACGACCATATTCATTTCAGTCGCCTCTGAGGTAACCTGGTCGATGAAACCGGCAGCGTTACAAGGCTGGAACGATTTTCTATTCTCTAGCAGAAGATCATGCCACGGGCGAATCCGACTAATCACGTTACAGAGATCCGTAGTTACTACGCTTAGAACGCTCCTGAGCGTGGTAAGCAAATAGTTACTATTAGTTACTATTTCGAGAAGGTTGGAACGGTCAGCGTAGTAACTTTTGATGAGGTTGGAGCGGAAATAGTAAGTAATAGTTACTATTTGTAGAAGGGTGGAACACGCTCAAAATGGAAGTAAATGTGGCTAGTGATGGGTTATCATGAACTACCTGAACTTCGGGTGACAGCTTCTGCGCTTCCCGGGCGAATACCTGGAGTCACCGAACTGTATATACATGCACAACATAACTGCAGAAAAACAAAATCTCAGTACTGTAGGCTATATATGGACAGAACCCTTTTAAACATTTAACTTTTAAACATGTTTTAATATTCATTATTTTATTTAAGTTCGCATGTCGCCGAATCCTTACCGTTCGTCTAGTTTTAATTATGCGTTATGTTACGGTTTGTGATTTATTACTTAATAGTATTATATCATCAATAATATTTAAGTCTAGGGATATACGACAAAATCAGAAAAGGAAGCATAGGAACTATCTGGAATATATCCAGAATCCGACCTTTGCAAGAGGCTTCAAAGTGGACTTAGGACAGACTAGTAGTATACTACATGACAGACTATAGTATACTACATGCAGCAGACTACTAAAGTCTTCTACATTTCCTAGGGGGTCTCCGACTTAGCAACACTGCAAAAATAGATTCGAAGACCAAGAGCGGCGAGATTATTGAAGAAACCTCGGAATCCGATCTGTGGAAGTGAATAATGACACAGGACCATTTTGGACGGTGCATTCACTTACTGTTGAACTTCCGATGAGTCGATACATACAGTAACTATCAGCCAACACTGCCTCGTCATGTCAACCAGAACCCATATGTCTCTACTATATGATCTCTCAGATCCCTTGGAATGACGGCTTAGAAGATTCTAGAATGAGGACCCATAAGGACCCAAACGCGACTTCGCATCGCAAATTTTAAGAAAACCCTAGGATTCAAGGATAAGCGTGTCTGATAAGCTATGTCTACGCACAGGCCAATAAGATTTCGTATCTGAAAATACACATGCGAAATTCACTCGTCAAAAGTTTGGGGCGAAGGGGGAGATTTGAATCCTTCTGCAAAATTAGACTGTGTGTACACTTAGCTTTAGGCTATTTGGCCACAAGCTTTAGCTAGCAGAACGCGGACAACCACTGAAATGCGGGCAAAGAACCCACCTGGTAAACTCGATGACGAACAGTCCTCTCCAGATACATGTACCGTCTTAATTATGCATTTGTCTTGAAGTTCATTTCCCTTTCTGTCAATCCAGTACTTATCATGGTAGGAAACAACAAACTTCCTTCCAAATTGGTCATCTACTTTGACTAAGCAGCTATAGTAAGCATCTTTTGGATTGTCGCTCCCAATTTGTCCAGCTGGTTTCTCCCTGGGACTTTCAGTTGGCGAGTCTTTGCGGTGTCTACAAAAGATTTTTCCTATTTATTTATAGCCTTTATTAATACCATATTCAACCAAGATGAATGAATGAATGAACTTTATTACCCGTAGCGTGTAAAACACAAAATACGGAGTATTATGGAAATAAAAAAAAACGATAAATAGCGAAAAAAACAACAACAAAACAAACTAACAAAACAACATGAACAAGCTAACCAGCATCAATAAGGAGGAAGGTCCGCAGAGGGCCGTAGACGTGAATCAAGTAAATGGTCTTTTTGGGATCCCAAAACGTAAGTGGAGGGATACCTATGACATCGCAAAAGTTGTCCGTCTGTCCGTCCGTCCGTCTGTAAGCACGATAACTCTCGGGGAATGAGGGAATGAGATATTTTGATGAAACTTGGTGTGAGGATAAGTTGGGTCGTCGGACCAGTTCAGTTTGTAGATGGGCTTTGTAGCCCTACATTTAGGGATGGGGGAGGGGATTCAAATTAAGGGGCAAACAAAATATTTCGAAACAGATAATGTGATAGTCGATTATGGGGTAAGAAGACATGGTGAGCACGATGGTGAAAACCATTTTGTCATCGGACGAGTAGTTCGCCTGGAATCCGGCCAAAACCGGAAAGTTTGTTAAAAGAAAAAGTTTATTTGAAGTTGATTAGATGTTCGATTTAGGAGTAGGAAGACATGCTGAAGACGATGGTGAAAACCATTTTCCCGACGGACAAGTAGTTCGCCCGGAATCCGGCCAAACCGGAAAGTTTGTTAAAATTAAAAGTTTTATTTCGAGTTGATTAGATGTTCGATTTAGGGCAAGAAGACATACTGAACACTTATGTGAAAACAATTTTGAACTCGGACATGTAGTTCGCCCGGAATCCGGCCGAAACCGGAAAATTGTTAGAAGTTAAAGTTTTATTTCTAGTTGATTAGACAACCGATTTAGGGGTAAGAAGAGATGCTGAATCCGTGTGTGACAATCATATTTTACCCGGACATACAGTTCGACCGGAATCCGGCTGGAGTTGGAAAATTTGTTATAAGTTAAATTTTTAGTTGAAGTTGATTAGATGTTCAATATTGGGGAAAGAAGATGCCCGAGTTCATTTTTCAGCTTTCTTTATTCGCCGGACAAGTAGTTCTGGAGTTCGGCCGAAACCGGGATATTAGCAGAAGTGGCAGGAAGTTTTCGTCAAAACAGATGTGACTTATAGGGGTAAACACACATGCTGAATCCATTTCTGAAATTGGTTTTCTCAGATTATTAGCTATTTGGCCTTAATCTGTTTCTGAATTTCAATTGTAAAAATGTTCAAGGAGTCTGGCGACGGCTGGATCTGGCTAAGACAAGACCCAGTTGTCTGGATTAGATATTGAATTTTACGGATCCATCGAAACCTTTGGTCTTGTTACATAGGTCACCGCTCGAAGAAAAAATCCAAGAGGGGCCCGTCTATTAGTCCAAACGAGCAATGACTTTTCTTTTTGGTACCATCTAGGAAGCCGGAGGAGGAATTTACAATATCTGAAATAAGCCATATTACAGGCCATATAATATGTTGATGGTGGGTTTACACACTGCGTAAAATCCGAGCGTATTTTACGCACGTTTAGAGCTTGAACATATTTCTAGCAACACGGACGGGTTTGAGAAGTCGGTCCGTTTTGTATCCAAATACGTCCGTATTGCTAGAAATCTTTTCAAGCTCAAAATGTGCTTAAAATACTCTCGGATTTCAAAATACGTTCGGATTTCAAAATACGCTCGCATTTTACGCAATGTGTGAATGGAACAAGATCCGACGAGTAATAAGTAGCTGATGTAATGCCCTTTTCGGGGGTTTTCCATTCATATACAGCATGGTATTTCGGGTAGGCGGATAGAGTAGGCTACGGATTTCCTGAACCTAGGGTATGTCATCAGTACAACTCTGAATGATGAGTCATCTCCATCAGACTATGGCCAGTTTATGCAAGCGTGTAATGGTAATGTTCTTAACTGGAAATTTGGGCTCACTCGTACGGGTAATAGTATACTGTACCAGAAAAAGCTGTTTGGTATTACTTTGGTACGTAAGCAATCTGGTAGGATTGAATATGGGCTTCATTTTTTTTTTTTTTTTTTTTTTTCAATGGGTTTCTGAAGCTAGGCCACTTCACATGCCTGCCACAATCGCTAGTAGGCTACATAAATGATGATACAAATTTAAACAGATTAATTGAAAGGCTGCTTGTTCGCTCGCGATTAGGTTAGACCTACTGTGTTGAGAATCCCTTCATTAAATTGCTTAAATAATATTCACACCTCAAGCGTTTTTCTTCTGAAAGCTTTCTACGATACGAAAACTCATTGTCAGATGATATATTTGGAACAAATTTGCCAGTCATATTGGACTAATGAATTATTGGTGACCAATAGGTGCTGGTTCTGGCCGGTTCAATGCTGCTCTGTCCGTTTTATCTGTTGAAAAGGAAGTCATGAAACTATCAAATAGATCAATTAATTTAATTCGTGACATTACACATCACATAATAAAATTACACTAACACAGCACTTTCCTCTACTAAATATTTACAATCATTTCATCCATTCAGTGGCTCAGGACAATCGCACAGTCGCCGGAAAAGGCGGTAGAAATGGCCGGAACGGTATTCTGCATTCTCACGAATTGCCTTTAAATGTGGATTTTCGGAGACTTCTAACATTGCAACAAAACTAACTATCGCTTACCGTCTCATAACATCAAAAGATTCAGTTTCAATTTCTAAAAATATTTGACTAGCAGAGTAACGTCGATTGTATGAAAGGAGATGACGAAAATGCATTGTAAAAACAAACTTTTAGTTTGCGCATCGTCGTCTCGAGAGAGCTATCAAAAGTGGGAGACAGTATAGTTGCGTTCAATACGTCTTAAATAAAAGAAAATCTAAGAGAAAATCTAAGAAAATAAAAGAATTCTCACCGACACAGTACAAAATTTAAAATTACGAATTAAGTGGTTCGCACGCGCGCAAAGACCCCGATACTGACTCGAAATTGCCAAATCGTCATACAGGTCATCGTCTAAAAAATAACTTCATTTTGTGCACTCTCTTCAAAACAAAATCACCAAGTCGATTAGCCGGAAATATCAGAGATTTAAAATGTTAAGGGATAAAAATCATATAATTGCACTTAGCAGAATTGAAAATAATGTCATGCGTTGCTACATATTTAGCGCAAATTTTCAACTGGAGATTTAATGCGTTCGCCGACGTCGCCATTAGAACCATGTCGTCAGCGTAAGTGATCGAGTTCAAAAACACACCAGAGATGTTACAGCCTACACGGCTCTCCATTAATTGTGTACCAAGGTCATCTGTAAAAACATTAAATAAAAGAGGTGAAATAATTCCCCCTTGTTTAGTTCCGTTAGCAGCCTGAAAAGGAGCGGACAGTTTTGACCCCCACTGTAAATGAAACTCCTGTTAAACATACTACCAATTTGAAATGAAATCAACCAGTCCGTCAGGTCCGTCCGTGGCCGAGTGGTTAGCGCGCCGGACTCGCAAGTGAAGGGTCACTTGTTCAAGTCTCGGTAGTGCCTACTGTTTGGTTTGGAACGGGGGTTAGTGGCCCTAACCCTGTAAGACAAGCCAAAGTCCTCCCAGCTTCAAATGGGTACCTGGAGAAATCCGGGGAAGGTGACAGGAAGGGTGTGTGAAAGCACAGGATGGCTGGCCCCCAACCCCCCATTGCACTTCCTGGCCGAGGGCCGAGAGTCGGAGATCAGCGCCACCAGCTTGGCCTGTCAAGGCTAGTGCTGATACCTTTACCTTTACCTTTTACTTTGGCATACCCCTTGTTCGTAACTTTTCAAACAACAATTCGTGGTTTACACGGTCAAAAGTTTTACGTATATCTAAAAAACAAGTGAAAACAGGACTTCCAAGGCCCAGATAACAACATACAGTTTGCTTAAATGAGAAAATACGAAAATCGGCGCCATGCTTCTGTTTAAAACCATACTGACTAAAAGATGTCTTTAAAAAATCAATAGAATGTTTCAACAATAAATGCTCGAGCAGCTTCGAAAAAACTGTTGTAACTGCAATTGCCCAATTGGAGGTAATAGCACAACAGAGGTATGATCGTAACCTTCATCAGGTGTGGCAAAAGACAACTGTGAGCGAATGCGCAGGTAAAGTATACTGAAAGTAAAGCGCACAGGCGCTGCAGGTTACTATACTTCACATGCTCGGCAGACAGACCGTCATCGCCGGCTGCTTTGTTCGCTTCCAGTTCCTTCGCAATCACTTCATCAATTTCATTACTCATAAAACTAATTGTATTAACTTCGCAGTCGCAGGCATTAGCACAGCTAGGCGAATACGAAGCACTGGGGACTGAATTGAGCAAGTCACTGAAGTGGGAACGCCATCTTACCACTATGTTCGACTCTCCAAACCTGTCCATCCAAAGTGGACGCTAGCGCATTCGGGACACTATTGACGGTTCGAAAGGTCGACCACAAGTTCTTACCACCATTACCGGACCCTCCCCCCTCCAATTCCCCCCCCCAAAAACAAAAAAAAAAAAATTTATCTTGAGTGGATGCTCGTCTTCCCAGCAAGTTCAAGCCCCGATCGCTCCAATCTAACTGTTTCACGAGATTTTCTGTCTCCCCCTCCCCTCCACAATTCCCCCACAGCCGTCGAATCTGGTCCAGACTTGAAATGGGACATTAGAGACATGTCTTCTATTCAGTTATTAAGTTTCATTCGAATCCGATCACCCGTTCGAAAGTTAAACACGACTTATTTACACACAAATATTCCAGATTCCTCTCCATCGACTACCTCCACTCCAGAGGGTCGGATCGAGAAACTGAATATTTCCAAGTTACTTTGGTCGGGCCCCTGATAAGCCTGCCAAGTTTCACATTTTGAACTACCCTAGCTTGGAATCGTGGGACAGACCGACCGACAGACTAAATTGCGATCGGTAGCCTACATGGGACTTGAGCTACTGGCTGCACGTGCCGTAAAAAACATACTAACTAAAAAACATAAGCTCCAATAGTTACGAAGATCAAACATCTGAATCAGTTAAATCTTGCAAAATTTTACAACAATCTAGCTTTCCCATCTCCTTTCTCTTTTTTACCGATCTCACAAGGTATCTGTCCGTAGAGAGCATTTTTCTAGATTCCGGTTAATTCCGGATAAGGGTGGGTAAGTCCGGACTATAAATTTGATTTTCTGTTCATTATTATGTATTTTCTATCTTTTATTTTGATTTGTAATTACAGTTTAGGCACCAGTTAATAGAAAGAGGATGTAACAGAGCATGCTTTTGTCTAAAGGGAGCAATAAGTCCACTATAAGTGACATGAAGGTGGCATATAGACAGTCGTTGGTCCAGGACGAAAACTCGGACTGCCAAGAACACGAAAAAAGGACTTCCTAATGCATTAGAGGTAACGGGCACGTGGGAGTCGCAAATAGATCACTGATCACTGATATTTTTGCGGCGTTCGTGAATGCGAGCAATGTGGACAGGGGGGTCACGTATGACGGGAAGGTGTGAAGCCCAAGCACCGCGATTCTTCGTGAAAAAGTCGTTCTTTCTCAAAGCAGTCGGTTTTATCTAATTATCAGTCGATTTTTCGACAAAACAGTTGATTTTTCCTACAAAATAGTTGGTAAAAATGACCAGCCAGTCGGTAAATACCTTCCCCGTCCCCTCCCTCTCCCCACACACGCACAAAGGTTTTTGCTAATAACGTCTCTGAATATGGATACCTGTTGAAACGACTTCCGGCAACGGGCAAGAGAAAGCCATGGTAGGCCTAATGGTTTGTATTGGTGGAACAAGCTAAACGCACTAAACGGGACAGGAAGATTATTCAAGCAAGGGGGAGTCAGTATTTGAATGAATGAATTTATTACGTGCAACCTGGTAGTAACATTTGGTCGAAGCATCATACTCTAAGTGACCCGTAGGCGGTTGTCTTTTGCAAACGTTTTAAAGGTTAGCCTAGAGAGTTGTTTCATATATCCGAATGATTTTCAATAAAAGTTTCTGCTCGCGCAAACGGCTTACAAATAAGGTTATCATTGATTAATTGCATCTAAGGAACACGATTTTGGTGCATGGTAATGTCCTGGATGATTAAACTAAATTCCAGACAGGGTTTGCTAAAAACAAAAAAAAAATGTCTCCATCAATGCATAGCGCATTCTATTGTAGTAGAAAAGTTTGCAAAAAGTCATTTTTCGGAGATAATGCAGCCAAATTAATACTGTGCAATGTTTTTCTGTGTTGTCTACTAGGCAAGAAAATTTTAATTTTTCGCTATGCATCTTTACCTTTTTTCTTATTTTGTCTAAAGTTACCAACAACATGGGGTAATTCTGGACACCCAGGAGTGTCCAAAGTCTGAGTCTTATATACATTGAAGTGTCAAACCCTCCGTGTTTCGACGTCCAAAGTGGCAGCTGAGAAAGCCAGCTACGTCATGACATTTAAAGTTTTAGCTCAGAGAAATACCTACTTAACATTGATAACAAAAAATGTTCAACTGAAGCTAAAAAATGTTCAACTGAAGGTTCAGGTTCTTTTTAATAACAAAGTAAATAACAAAATGTCCAGAGCCCGGCTGAGAAGACAAATTCGTAATGCACGGGATGGAAAGACTTCTTAAAATAAATACAACATTTATACTTCACTACATGCCATTCATACAAATGGAAATATGCGCATTCCCCCGTCATTACCCGGTCCCCAACACCACCAGTTGACACGTCCAGCAAAACAAACAATACAAAAATAAAAATAAAAGATAACAAGAACCGAGGAAAAGGGATTTCAGTCCGAGGGATCCTGGACCTCCGAGGAAAAGTGATTTCAGTCCGAGGGATCCTGGACCTCCGAGGGAACCTCCCAAAGGCAATCCGCATTAACTAATAACAACTCACTTATCACCAAACACATTCTCAATATAACAACATAAATTTAAGTTTACGTTTGGTTGTTTGAATTGACTGTGAAATGTCCAAATTAGAAGTATAAATATTCCAGTTCCGAATTACTGAGTTTCGAAGCGAAAATTTCGATCTTTCAGTTATAATTCTTGGCTGATACAGTTTATTAAAATTTCTAGTTAGATGTCCGTGTTCAATAGTTTTAAGCGGGAAAAGGATCGAGGAACGAAAAAACGATGGAAGCAAACCACGGTCATACTTAAGATTGAAGAGGATAGATTCAACAGTCACAAAATGTCTTAAAGGAAGGATATTCAGAAAGCAATAAAGAGAATCTGTTGACGACTTCGCTGGATATAATTTAGGGGAAGGCATGTGACTCTTAAGGACCCGCAAAGCTTTGTTCTGTTGTCTTTGAAATGGCGCAATATGAGAACTAAATGTGTTAAGGTATACAAGTGATGAAAACATTAAATGGGAATGGATAAGTGCATAATAAAGTGATCGCATCGCTTCAAGGGGAAGGGATGACCTGAGTCTTCGCATTATCCCTATATTTCTCCCCAACTTCATACGCAAATTTGATATATGAGGCTTCCATGATAGATTTGAGTCAAGGAGGACTCCAAGGTATCGCATAACTGCTGCTATAAGAACAGATCCATGTCAAAAATCAAATTCTTTTTTCAGTTATTCGAAATGGGTCACAAATAAGCTGATTGATTGATAACAATAATAAGCTGGTTGAGTGATAACAAAACTGAAGCTTCATCTGAAGCTATATGAACAAAAACATATCGAAAATCAAATTCTTTTTCCATTTATTCTGATTAGAATAATATTATGGTAATAAATTATTATTACTAATTATAATTAATAAACCTGACTTACATATAATATACAACAAATAATAATTAATAACCATGATTTACAAAATACTGAAAAATAGCCACTAGTCAATTGTGAACTCACTGAACCCAGCAGCTTAACAAGCATTCCTGTTCTGAACTTTAGGCCTACATAGTTAACAACTCATCCTGGCTCAAAATAAAGAAAAGACAGAGAATCTGACTAAACTGGCTGGGAAAAATGCAAAGTACTTCCTAACCATTAGGAATGCACAGTTTAGAAATTTCATTTTTAACACTTTGGTACGGTAGTCAATTTAAATGCAAGTATGTAAAGTGAGATTAGCTACCCTTCGTGTAGACTAGCACAGCCTATTCAGAGCACATTCGGAGCCTACAGCGAGATTGCAGCCTATCCAACGAAAATGGAAAGCAGTAGGAAAAGAGTAATTTAACATTGTGAAGTGAAGGACTTTTGACTTTGAGACCGAATTATCTATGTTTGATAACAATTCGAGGCTGTAAATAATTGGAAAAATTGGGCTGTTTTTTTTTTTACAGTATGTATAAAATCTTCATCACAAATTAAGACTGAATTTGAAGGCTTCAAAGTTTAATTACAAAAACTAATAATGCCTCCTAGTCAGCACCTAGTCCTATTGGTTGTTTTTTTAATGACGAGTCATAATCAACCAATAGGATTTGAGAGAGAAGAGAGAAGTTTTTCTGGAAAAATTTAGCTATGGCGACAAGCTAAAAGCTTAACGCTAAATGTAAAAATAAATAAATAAAAATAGTGACATACAATTTCCAGCTTTTAACGTGTTTAAAACTCTAAGAATTTATATCCTAAAACGAAAACTAAATGATACACCGTTCTTCCAGATAGAGAAAACTTTCTTGGAGCGACAGAACACAGAACCAGTGTTAGGATGTGCACTGGATGTGTTCCGTAAAAAAGGCTTGTACAATTGCTTTTACAATTGCTAAGCTGTTACATTAACTTCACACCAGCTTCAAACTGACTTTATGTTACATTTGGGCTACCAAGCCTACCTGAAATGAAAACACTGGAAAAGCCCGAGCTCAACAAATCCAGAGAAGTAGTTTCTTAAATCCAGTGTAGAAAACAATCTGGGAATACTCGAAATATAGAAAATCATAGTCACAGGGATTGTTTCCCGTTTTGCACGTTCTTCATTTTTAAATCAGAACTATTCAGCGCGTCAAACTTTTGTTCTGTGTTGCCACTGCATTAGTCGCGTTTTTTGCAATCGCTTGGAACGAAAGTTGCCGTTTTTTGCGATCGACTGTCGACTGGAGGTCCAGTCGATCCGTTTTTTGTCGCTTGACTGGAGATCGACTGGGAACAAAGTCAACAGTCAATCCGATGCACCTTTCTCTTGGAGGTCCAGTCAAACTTGGTGCCAAATTTTGAAAACTCAAACATGTGGACCCAAAAACGTACATTTACACCTCAGGAAGCGCCAGTACTGCAGCAGTTTCAGAGACTGCCGAGGGAAGAGTTGTGGGGATGGACTGATTTATGGACTGATTTAGACCGTTTTTTGAAGGCTTGTTCTCGCTCCCCTATCAAGCGACAAAAAACGGTCAACTGGATGAACCCGGGAACAAGTCCCAATCGCCAGTCGAGCTGTAAAAAACGCGACTATTGGCTTCTATCCTCGTTTTGTTGCAATAGCGCTGCCGCATCGCAACTCCAGCACTTCTTTGCTTTTGCATATTAAGCGTTTTAGGATTCACTTTCTTCTTGGTTGAAGCGGCAGGGCTGCAGCATCTTGCAGGGAAGCACGGACTTGGTCGGGGAGCAAGTCCGTGATTCTCGAGAAGCGCTGCCGTCTTTATCGGAAGCGCTGCAGTGCAAAAACGGATGTAGAAGGAATTAGTCCGGGATCGGCCGAGAAGTGGACCTGCAGCATGCAACAAAAATTAGGCTCTGCAGTGTAGACTACAAAGCCGCGTTCAACTTATCCTTCTCTCGGTCCTGTCAGCCAAATGCCGTTTTATTGAACTGCATTGTCCGCTTAATCCCGTTTTATTTGTCTTGTCAGCTGAAAAATGTCTGTGCCCAAAGTTGCGACAATGCCCTGTCAAACAGGACACCGTGAATGATAAGATGATCAGCAGGCAAGTTTCAGTCCTGTCTCGGGTTTTATTTGAGATGCTTGTCTATTGAGTCATTCACATGACAAGACCAAATAAAATGGCTTTAAATCGTGACAAGGCAATAACAAGAGAAAGCTGGAACGAGGAAAACTCAAATCCAGCGCAGCTTTTTGTCTTAACTTGCGTTTTATTGAGTTCTTGTTTCCGAAACTCAAACTTACATTTGAGTGGTAGTTTGCAGTTTGAGCTGCCTAGTTTCAGGTTCGAAACTATAGCAAATGGAAGGGACAAGTAAGGAACGGCATGAAGCAAAACTTTTTTTACAAAAGAAAGTTGGTAATCGAAACTACACCCAAAAACGTAGCTGAAGAATCTCTGAAGTCTCTGAAAACGCTGGGTCATTTGGTACCAAGTTCAAAAGTTGTTGTGCATGTGCCTAGGTAAGAATTTACAAGGAGGGAATTAGACTAGGTGTGAAGCAGGTGTGAAGGGCATTAGATGCATCCTCCGACAAGGCTGACTAGGACTCGTATACCAGTCTACCACAAATCCTCGATCTTTGGATACCCTGAGCGTGTCCGAATTCAACTTTTGAACAGAAAATGCTACATTAACTCTGCAATTTTTGTAACGTTTTGGTTTCGGACTAGAATTTTCGTGAAATTTTACGTGCAATTAATACCGCAAAAAATGTCACGAGAAATGCTGCGACGATGCAGCATTTTATCCGGAATTTTCAGGATGAAGCGGAAGGCGCACTGAACTGAAGATATGTAAAAATGAATAGTAGGAGTTTTGTAGGGCAAAATGGCCTGAAAACACTAAAACAAATAGTTACAGATGATTGTTTGAAGTTAAAAAAAAACAGATTAAATTCATTTGAATTAATATCAATAAAAATAATACGGTACCTTTTTCACTGTGGGATGACAGGGAAATGTACTTAAATTATTCCTTTTCAAACGAAAAAAAACATAAGGCAAAAATAGATCAGAAGTATAACTTAGAATGGTTCTACCTTTTCTCACAATCTCAGAAAGCTTAATGTAAAAACAACGCTGTGTTCACTCTTGTCTGAAAGAATTTGAACTGAAACTCATCAAGTTTGACCTAATTCCCAACAGCAGACTGCTTACTGTCCCAAGAGTCATCAAAAATCACATTGCAAAGGATTTATAAAGCCCCATTGGTGGTCGCGATGAAAGTACGCGCCGATTTTCAACCGCTAATTATGCGGAACATCGGCCGATTTTCACTACCGCTCAAAGTTTTGTTCTCTTCTGCTGAAATGCAAAATCGCCACATTTTACAGAAGAAATGAAACTATCTAATTTGGACACTTTCGCGACATTAATTGCAGAATTTTATGCGAAATTTTCCTGGGCGACTGGATTCGGACAGGCTCCCTATAACAAACGCTGGGTATATCAAGCATTTGGCACAGCCTATGCCTACCGCTGGATACCCTATGCCAAACGCTGGATAGTGTTGGTAGCCTAACCATGACCTACCTCAATATAAAGGAGTTCTGATTGGTTGATTTTTTAGCTTCACTCAAATCATCAATATTTTACTGGGTTGGCATCAGAGGAGGATTTGAATTACATACCTGTTCGAGAAAAGCTATTGGCTACTTGGTTATCAAGTTTAAATTTTGTTTTTGAGAATATTGAAAATTCGCGCCTAATTACAGAATTAAGATATTGAATTTACTTTCAGCGTTAGTTCGTTGTTAAAGGAACGACGAATGAAATGGCAGTGCAACTGAACAAAGAAACATCTTATTCTTGACAGTGTGCCTCGGCACAATGCCGTCCATGAACGCGTTATAAAAAATACGCTTGGAGTAAAACGACGGTTGTTAAAACTAAAACGAACGCAGCTAACCTTCAATTAGTGTTAAGCAGGTGCTGCGGCTATGAAGACACAGTGTGCCGTTTGGAAACTAAACCAACAATATCGGATCTTAATGAAACTTGATATCTTGAAAGACCTTATGTCTCAGATAACCCGATAACCCGTTCGTGCATGACACTAATTTCCGGATTCCGCCGTTTTCCCCTCCCCCCACGATGGTCGGATAAGGCAAGTGACTATTTCCAAGATAATCTGGTCTGGTCCCTGATATGCCTGCCAAGTTTCATCGTCCTAGCACTTCTGGAAGTACCCGAACTTTGGAAACGACCTTTCTGCCTATAATGTTAGGTGATGAGGGTGGACATTTATGCTGATATAGTTGACAATCTGGCCATTTTGTGTTGCTTGTCAAATAAATAGCTGACATTTTTAACCCGTCCGGATTGGCCCCTACCCCGTCCGCTTTCGCCCCCTGATGGGGGCTATCCCGAACGACTGAGAGCCTACTGGTTTTAGGGCTGCGAAGAGTTTACCTTGACTCCTAAAGTTTTCATAAATTCACCATAGAATGCCCAGTATCTGCTCTCCTTGATCGTAAATCCGAGTATAGCCTATTGGTTAAAAAATAAGCTTCCAGCAGCAGAAAAAGCAAAAATCGTTCGGTATGGCCCCCCTCTCCCCTACCGAGGGGGGGGGGGGGCTGTAAGGGTGTGTCTAGAATTCTGGTGATCGTGAGTTACGGTATTTCCAGATGTGCTAGGACGATTTGATGGAGCATTAGAAATTGTTGAAACCGGTGGTTTATAAATCGTCACTTCTCCCATCCCAACATCCCTTAAAGAATTCATCTTAACCGCAAAGTGTAAAGATACTTTTAAGAAAAGTTAGCTTTTTCGCGATCGCCATGAGCATATGATCCTTTTTGCCTCAATTTTTAGCATCCTTAAAGTGCGCATCTTAACCGAAAAGTAAAAAAAAAAAAATTTACCATCATTTCCATCCTCTAACCCAGCCTTGCAAGTTTGGCGCATCCTAACCGAAAATAGAACAAATACTATGACCATCACTTCCTCTGACCCAGCCTGTCGCTTGAGAATAGTCTACTAATTATGAAGACGCAAAAAACGAATTTTGCTACTGAAAATTTCAATTGAATATTCGCAAAACTGGAATATTTGGAGGCATGTCAACAACTTGCAAATATTGCAAAAATTGAAATTTGTTTGCAGAATTTAAAAATTGAGGAAAATATGCCAAATTTCGCAATTTTCGCGCCAATTTTTGGGAGATATGCACTTCCCAGACGCTTCGGGACGGGGCAAAGTCTTGGTCAAGGCTTGCATTTCGAGCCAATTAGAGCTCGATTTCGATACAAGAGGTACACACGCTAAAAAAGCGAAAGGGATATTATTTGTGAATGCAGACTATTTTTCATTTAGTAGGTCAGAAAAACGGGATCGGCATTGACCGCGGCTTCATGTCTAAAGCCTGAAATTTTTGTTAGTCTTGCAAATTATATTGTTCTGTTAATTGGACTTGACGAACATATGCGTTAAATCAGAAGTTACCTTCAACTATCCCAAACAATAAGCTCAGCAGAAATGATAACGCTTGGCGTAGTCAGAGTTATTCTTTTATGGCACTTGCCTACCGGCCAAGTGCCATATATCGATCACTTTTCCGTCGGTCTGTCGGTCGGTCGGTCAGTCCGGTGTTTGCGAGTTAGGGTACTTCCAGATGTGCTAGGACTATGAAACTTGGCCGGCATATCAGGGACCCCATCAAACTAACCTGAAAATAATCAGTTTCCCGATCCGGCCATCTGGGGGGGGGGAGTGGAGGGTGGGTGGAATCCTGAGAATTGAGTAGCTTTTGTCAAACACCTAGCCCTTTCTTCACACTAGTATAGCTCTGCACGTGGATGACATCATTCTCTGCTTAAATCTATGAGCGTTGGCGGAGAGAGCTAGTGTAATCAATGGTCGAAGGGGTTGGTTTATGGTTCAAGCTTTTTGTCACACTTTTTCGAGTTGAATGGAGGGATCGGAGTGAAACTTGTTGGGAATAACAAGCATCGGCTCCAGATAAATCGTTTACACATTTGGACTGAATCTGGACACTTGGGTGGGGGGGGGGGGGGTTGAGTTTCCCAAAATTTCGGGGATGGTGGTTCTGAGAATTCTCACGACAAAACTTGGGAGGCGTATCAGGGACACGATCCAACTGACTTGTAAATAAAATTTACTCGATCCGACAGTAATGGGGGAGCAGAGGGAGGGGGAATCCGGAATATTGAGTCATGCGTAACTTTCGAACGGGTGATCGGATTTGAGTGAAATTTTGTAATTGAACTGAGGACATGTCTCTGGTGATCTTGTTCGTGTCTGGACTGGATCCGACAACAACGGGGGGGGGGGATACGTGACCGGCTTAGACTGGAGAGATCGGGATGGAAATCTGCGGGAATAACAAACAGATGCTCCGGATAAATCATTTACAGAACCGGATAGGGTCTGGCGACTGTGGGGGGGGGGGGAGGTGGGAATTCCGGTGATTGCGAGTAAAGGTACTTCCAGCTGTTCTAGGACGGTGAAACTTGTCTGGAATATTAAAATTAGATAAGATTGGCTTAGAAATCACCCCTTTCCAGATCCGACCATTCCTTAAAGTACCAACGATGACCGCACATTAAGAAAAATGCTTCTAAGCAAAATCTGCATTTTTATGATCCCCATGAGCCGTTTATCATTTTTGCTCCGAGTGTTTTCCTTACAAATGAAGTTTTAGCTCCCTTAAAGTGCGCATCTTCACCGCAAGGTCGAAAATTACGTTTTATCAAACGATACATCTCAACCCATGATCATTTGTGCCACAAGGGTTCTGCTAAAAAAAAAAAAAAAAAAATTCTAGCACCCTTAAAGTGCGCATTTCAACCGAAAAGTGAAAAAAAAAATACTTTTCACCAAACGGTATATATCAATGATCCCTAAGAGCCTACTCTCGTTTTTGCCTCAAGGGTTTTGCTTACAGATGAATTTCTAGCACCTTTAAAGTGCGTATCATCATAGACAAGTTCAACAACAGAATACTTTTGCTCTAGCTCCCTTAAAGTGCGCATCTGAACCGCGCAGTCGAAAAGTACTTTTGATCAAACAATACATCTCAGCCCGTGCAAGTGCCATATGAGCTTACAGCTCTTGTTTACTTATGAAACCCTTGTCCACCAGGTGTCAGTCAGGTAATTTTGTAGACTCAGTATGTCGGTCTGCACTATCACTGGGTGCTGGAGCCCTCTTCTGTCTAGGCCTACTCACGCGATCCCAGTGACCTTATTTTGAGTCTTTCATTCATTTCTGAAAATTGAAAGTCCACTATAGTAATAAAAAGGTAGGAAAGGTAACGAAAAAGGAAAAGAATCATTCACACGCGACACATTGGACAGTCTTGATTCCAGTTTAACGGCTTTCTTGCTAGATATATAGTTAATGGAATTCACTCGTTAAGTGCATGTGGCAACGTCATTGGAAATACCATGTAAGCAAAATCGAGGTTTTAATTGTAGCAAGTTTGGAAATATTTCTACGTGTTGTACATGCTTCTAGTCACTGATACGGGGAGAGAGAGGGGAAGAAGAAGCCTAACCTTGAGTGAGTTCCTCGGTTGTCAATTCAGTTCAGTTTATTCTCGAAACAGATACTACGGCCACGCCAGTTTGGTGGTTCTCGTCCATATTAACACTAATTATATAAATATAAGCATCGCTTTTTCATCATGTAGCTCCTCCCACAGGGCGGGGCTTAGCTCCAAACTGTCACTTGTCAACCCTTAACTCCTCCCCATTTGGAAGCCAGCAGCCAATCAGCGGCCTCCGTGGGCTTGGTTAAATTACTCAACGAACTCGGATCCTGACACCGAGTTGGACTTCGTCAAATTTCACTCAATAGTCTGGGGCCCAAGTATCAAAATGTGAAAAGTAGCTTTCTCGTCGGGGGCAGCTGATCCGACGATGGATTCTAGGTAAATCGACCACGCTGATTTCGAATCTGGGCGGGATACTGGGATCAGACATGTGCTAAAGATGTTACGCACCAACACTCAAATTCGGATGTCTTGGCGTTCCATTTCATTTTTCTAAAGCGGAACGAAAACTATTATCAGCTAACCAGCTACGGTGATTCCAACTCTGACTAATAACTATCCTTCAGAAACAATGGAAAAGTTTATTTAGGTATGTTTATTTAAGGTGAAAGAGTACATTTATTAAAACCATATTTGCAAAAGTTGGTCCTGTCAACTTTCATATTTAATCACAAATGAGTTAGGCTTCGAAATCCTCTTCTTCCTCGTCTATTACAATGACATTGACACATTTCCCCCCGGATGCGCATAGTAAATCACGAGATCTCTTGGTTACAGCACATGAGCATTTTTGCTGCAAGATTTCTTGCAGGCACAAAAAACACCGACCAAACTGTCTGGAAAAATATGGCCCATCAGTTGCCACTGCTTTTGCTCCCCCACGTATCTCATCGGCCCATCCATAGTCCAGTGGGTTCAAAGAGACAGGTATTGGGTCGTGAGCTTGCTTTACACGGAAAATTGCAAAAATGCACGCAGCCAGTGCAAAAAAAAAATGATCTGTCGGTGGGTGACAGCCACATGGGCTCCTTTTGCGTGGCAAAAGATGTATACGGAGATCATTTTTAGGCAATTCTTCAGCCGTTTCATAGTATGGCTGTCACTCTGCTTTAAAAGGACAGACAAGTTTTCTCTGATTTGTGATGTCTTGTACACACTACCATCATTTACACTTTGGTTCAATTTCCATCACAAGTTCCTCAAGCATTTATCGAGATACCTGGCCTTCTCTGCAACAAGATCACGACCCCTACATCCAGAAGCAAGAAGAATATCACGCTCAGTTAGTGCATAAGCATGTTCAATTACTATGTTTACGCTCCTTGACGCTTCAGAAACTCTGCGAAGTTGAGACTCTGGCCTCTCTTTACATTCTTTTTTCAGGTAAAAGAGGAAAGTGTCAGTATATGAAAAGTCAACACTTTGAGACCTTAACTGTAGGACCATGGGACTAGGAGTCGGTGTTGATGAGTTGCACAGTGTCAGAAGTCCCATCAGCTAACAAGACTGAGGACTCAGAAGTGGAAAAAAGCTTTTTCCTGCAAGTTTCATGCAACACACAATCACAAAAATCAGGTTTTGATATTGCAGTCATGAGCTTTTTTGCAGCAAATCACTTAGCTTGTCTAACACTTTAGCCTGTGACCAAGGAGCGATGTCAGTTGTTTGGCACAAATACACATAGAAAAGTCGATCAGTTTTCTCTTTTATGGGCTGTTGGCAAACAGCATCCATTTTTGGCAAACCGTAACCATCTACAATCTCTTCTTCCACTGATTAAAGATTGAGAAACCCCTTGATAAACTTTTCATGATATTTGGCCTTCTCACTGCATACCACCAAAGATTTAGGTGCTGGCAATAGCAGCACCTGCCATTGTAGTCATCAGAGGCCTATAGTGCCTGTCTCTTACTGTCTTCAATGTATCACTGGGCTTGTCCAGGACTCAAGCCTCTGATAAAGGAAGAATATCCGTGTTTGGCACAAAATAAGAAGTCAGATTTCTCCTCTTTCTTTAGGCTATTCGCAATCCGGACCTGCTTCTTGGTCAGTTGATCCATTCAGTTTCCTGTAAAGAATAAAATATGTTACAACACCATAGGTACTTAGATATTATAGTATTAACAAACCTTGCAATTACAGAGGAATTTACAGTTGTTAAAACAAATATAATACAATAAAAGTTGTTGATTTTTAGCTTGGCTAACTAGTGGCAAACAAAGACCATAAAATATCTCATAAGAAAAAGAAAATAAACAATACAAACACATATTAGGGACTCAACATGGTTAGCCTTTTATAATAATGGAGATTTTTGCAAGTAAACTTTATTCTGACTACCATAGTTGTGCGTAGCAGCTTCAGGGTTCTGTATTTTTCCTGTACCCTACTAATGATCAAACCACAGGATATGAAAATATTTCTGCTGACTAGTCGGAGACTCACAGCATCTAGGTTATTCACTAAGCTACTGATTTACTGTAACCCGACTTTGCTACTGAGCTTCTCAGCCTTTTTAGCTGTTCAAATTAGTTAAGTTATCATAACAAAAAATGGAAATAGCCATGTGGCATGGCCGACAAGCGTCAGACATCCGTACAGTATGTACAGTAAACAGGGGCGTCACAACTGGGGGGGGGGGGCGACCCTTCCAAATGTAAATATTCCTTCAGCCCAAGCTGACTGCGAATCATATTTGATGGTGCAAAATGGATACGTCAGCTGAATTTTCTTAGAGCTATACTTCGGCCGTTCTTGGCAAGGGCCTCTTCAGGCTCAAAACCGCTCAAGTTGGAAAAAGGAACCCTTCCCGCAAGTTCATTTTCCAACTTGAGCGGTTTTGAGCCTGAACAGGACCCTTGCCAAGAAGGGCTGAAATATAGCTCCAATAAAATTCAGCTGACGTATCCATTTGGCACAATCAAATATCCTCCAAATGTGTCCGGCCAGTCTTTAAAAAATAACTGAGTCGGCGTGAAGCACTGCAGTTTTTGGTCAAAACAGTTTTTTTTTTCATGAAAACAGTTATTTTTCCTGAAAATCAGTTGATTTTTTGTCAAAACAGTAATTTTTTTAAATCAGTCAATTATTTTTCAAAGCTGTCATTTTTGTTCTTGAAAACAGTTCTTCTTTCTGCAACAACAGTCAGTAAATACCTTGCCCCCCCCCCCCGCCCGACAAACATTTCAGCTAGTAACGCCTCTGACAGTGACAGTAACTTAGCATAGCCTCCGGCCTCCAAAATTGAGGCTTTTATAATGGACTGACTAACAGTTCTGTAACATTCACAAAAAAAACAATACATACCACGAATAATCTTAAACTCTCGACAGTCCAACTTATTTGCTGTTTAATCTGGGCCTATAAGCAAGTGGAGATTTCTACTACCTAAAAGGCCTTAACCCACACTCAAGAACAACCACATTGCAGCTCTGCTTGAATGATTTTTACCTGTTTATTCTTCTTAATATCCTCCAATTCTCAGGTGAAATATCTTGGAATTCTTGGTTTGTAAACACTATTGCCACTTTTTCTTGTCTGGAACATGTGACTTTTGGCCGCAAAAGATTTTTTGCTTACTTTTTATATTTACTTGCAAGGAACCGGTCGTAGAATTTTTGCTTGTTCTGTCGAAGAAGTGAAAACCGTCATTAACCGCAGATTTCTGCGACAGGCGGCAACGCTGCTTCTGAAATGTTCGAATGTTTGTTTACATCTGCTTGCTTTTGATTGGTCGAAAGTTGGACCGCGGATGCATCCGTACAAACCGCAACCGCAGAATAGTTAGAGTGTAAGAGGTTAGAAAAGCATGTCCGATATACCAAAAAGCTGTATCCCGGTAACTTTCGTGAGTAACAGAACGTACGCGAGGTCCTGTGATCTCTAGAGGTGTTGCCCCAGTAAGACCCTCTACTTTTAGAAGGAGAAGACTTTCGGTTCAGTGGACCCCAGACTACAACGAACTCGGATCCTGACACCAAGTTGGACTTAGTCAAATTTCACTCAACGATCTCGGATCCTGACACCAAGTTGGACTTAGTCAAATTTCACTCAACGAACTCGGATCCTGACACCAAGTTGGACTTAGTCAAATTTCACTCAACGAACTCGGATCCTGACACCAAGTTGGACTTAGTCAAATTTCACTCAACGAACTCGGATCCTGACACCAAGTTGGACTTAGTCAAATTTCACACCAAGTTGGACTTAGTCAAATTTCACTCAACGAACTCGGATCCTGACACCAAGTTGGACTTAGTCAAATTTCACTCAACGAACTCGGATCCTGACACCAAGTTGGACTTAGTCAAATTTTACTCAACGATCTCGGATCCTGACACCAAGTTGGACTTAGTCAAATTTCACACCAAGTTGGACTTAGTCAAATTTCACTCAACGAACTCGGATCCTGACACCAAGTTGGACTTAGTCAAATTTCACTCAACGAACTCGGATCCTGACACCAAGTTGGACTTAGTCAAATTTCACTCAACGAACTCGGACCCTGACACCAAGTTGGACTTCGTCATAATTTCATTCAACGAACCAGGATCCAGCCTGCAAATCGACTAAATTTTTTTTATTGCGGCGCCCGACCTTATTTGGGTCAGGGAACTCATCGCTGCACTTATCAAGTTTTAACCAACTTTTGGACTTAGCCGATTTTCATTCGAACTGGGATCGGGCCGTCCAATTTTTTTTCCAACGGGGTTCGCAGTGTCTTTTCGAAGGCGAAGGTCCCCGGAACGAAAATTTTTATAACGCGGCGCCCGACCTAATTTACATAACAAATATTATACACTAGTTTAGATATATCAAAAACCTGCCAAACATAACACAAAAGAAAAAAAAATATTGAACTGAATGTCTGGCACATGAAAATTCGTAGAAGCAACACAATCTAGCTCAACGTCTTATCTTTCAGCTTAATTTTTAGCAATTTTTCACCGAATATCCGCAATTTTTGCAAGATAAAACGGAGGTATCAAAACTTTACATCTAGCCTATACCTCCACCTAGAAGTTTAAAAATATGAACGCCATAATTCGACTTGGTATTGGAAAGAAATTTTACAAGCAGTCCGCCAGGTCCTCACGAATCCACATATCAAACCATACAGACAAATGCCAGCTTCGAGCACTGCGTAGGCTACGTAGAATCCGCTAATTATCTTTCCTTGTCAACCTCTATATACGACCCTCATAAAATTCCTCTCAGATTGGTTCTTTTTTGGCCGCTAGGTGCGCTATCGTAAAGAAAACAATGACGTGTTACTTCTTGGTGTACGTTTATCCAGGTTTGTTTTGCTATTTTCAGTTCCTCTTAGGCCTAACCATGTTTAAAACTGTTTAAAATGACTCTTCCCTTCTTTTTGCTTTACCAAACTCTGTTCTGTCAACCTAATAGCTCATCACGTTTCAGATGTCTGTGTATTTGTGTACCAGTTTCGTTTTCTTGCTTGGAAACTAAATTTCAACAACCCACCTTTGGACGATTGAATCGGGTTATACAGTGTCGAAGTGAGGAAGTGGGGCCAAGCCACCGAAACGTAACTGATTTGGGAGAATTATGTGCATTTTATAACAGTACCCTATAGGCTACTTTTAAGAAAAGCCTGACGAGGAAACGAAATGTAGCCTATACTACATCTAAAACCAAAATAATAAAAAATCACTAAATTGAACTATCAGAGACCTCTATTGGTGATTAAATGAAAAATATAGCTAGTTTTTGTAAGAATAAACAAATAATAAGTCTTTCTTTTTCTTCGTGAATTTTACCATTACCTCACAAGTATCACACTTTCAAAAGTGTGTGTTGGTGTGTGTTGGATTACCTATCCGTACTTTTATTTTCTCTTATTATATATTCTTCTAGTCTTGCTAGTGTGGCAGTTTACTAAACCTTAAAGATTAAATGAAAAGCAAAATTATGTTTGTGCCATTATTAAATACACTGAATTATTTGGATTCTGCAAAGGGATTTTTTTTATTTTCCACTATCTGTTCTAGTTGTGACGTTCAGAATATCTGCGGCCGTCCCCACAGCGTAGGCTATGAAGCGGGAAATTTTAATCTCAACACGAAAGCGGCTTTTCAGTTGGCAGGGGTGAGATTGGTGAAGATTGCTTAAGGCCTGAACGAAAAAAAAAATCATAAATCTTATTCGAGAGGCATACAACAAAATACAAGCGCACAGAGGTACCACAAATCACACGGAAATTCCACTGTTTGAGAATCGATTATTCGTGAATAGCGGAACAACGAAGTAACACATTTTCAGCGGGTCTTCAAGCTAATTTAAATGAATAAGTGATGGGTAACTAGATTGTCCTATCCCAGCCCTTTCGGTTAAACTTTAAATAGAATTTGATTTGACTTAATTTTCAGGTACTTGTCCGTCGTAAAGGTCCATTTTTATTGTCTACAACGCATACTTTCTGCGAGGTGCAAGGACGTAGGCTGCTCCACTGTTGAAGATTAACGAACTAACCGAGTCTTTTTTTGTCAGGAGAGCCCTCTGATGCAAGTTAACGAAGAAGACTTGTACTCTGCACTTGAACTTCAGTGCGGCTGCACTGCAGAAGCTGTCAAAGAGGCTTATCGACGACTGGCTCTCCTCTATCACCCCGACAAAAATAGTGGCCTGACCTCGGAACATTTTCAGAAAGTCTGCGAAGCATATAGAATCCTCTCCGACACAACCTTACGTGCTGAATACGATTCTAAACAATTTCAGCTCAAAACCGCTGACTCTTTTCTCGATCGCATTTCCATTTGTAATTTTGATCAGTCAGAGGATAATCTGTTTAGCTATCTCTGCCGTTGTGGGGGCATTTTCCAGTTGGAAATCAACAGTTTGGAAAATTTTCGATTTCCTGTTGCCCTAGGCTGTGATTCCTGTTCGCTGAACATTTTGGTGGAGCTGTGATTGGCATACGGAATGGGGGACTCCAGTACATGGCTTTCGACGAAGCCGCTTAAAGGGTCAGAACCAGTTATGCCAAAGGTAGGTCACGTCTCAATTCCTGAGCCCCGTGTTTTATTGACAGGTTCTATCAAAGGAGTTCGCTGATATGGCATAAAATAAAAGATACGCCATTAGGGCCACCCCACCCGTCGATAGGAATGAAGTTAATCAACACAACTATACCGTTTTTCTGTAGAATTCATGCACCAGCCAACATTGGTTTCGCAAAATTTAGAAGTTCCCGAACAGCGCTGAAATACGGAAATCTATTTAAAGTTTAACTGAAAAGTTTTCACTGGTGTAGTGGTGTTGGTGCAATGTAAAATTAATTAGAAACAATCAAATCAGAACAAACAAAACCAAAATCAAAGTGGATCTAGACTAATTTCATTAACTGCATATTGTGTTTAGAACAAAATCGATTTTGGAAGCATCCCCTGTGTTCTTGTTGTTTTCCATGCGCGGAATTCGCGTGAAGGGACTCCCTCTATTCTCGCCGTTACCTTCGATTCCCCGAGGAGTCCTCGGGGAACGACGAGAATACGCCTTTAAAAATTAGATGAAAATGCGTTCGTCAATTGTTTCGCTACCGCCGCCCCTTCAGACTTGGAATAAAACTAGCTAATTTGCTACTTCTGGGGCTCTCTTGAGCTTATTTTACAGCCGAACAGCGCTGAAATACGGGAATCTATTCAAAGTTTAACTGAAAAGGCAGATAGTTTTGTATCTGATATTCAAATACACTAAGATTTTTGAATCATCATAAGAATTCTGCATTTTTTCAACGTTCAGAGTATGCGCTGCTTGCACGACAACCCAAAATTGGCGCAGACGCGGAGAATTTGAATCTCAACAAAGGCCTGTATTTTCAGGTCTGAAGATGCTAAGCCCGGAAAAGTTACGCCTGTAGAAAGTAGGAAAATGATGTTAGGAAGGAATGTGATATTTTTTAATTTTTTGTTCGGCAATCTTTTACATCTATAGTTGGTAAATATTTCAAGCATAAACGGACAACCAAATATAGGGACCACCAATCCGAAGGAATAAGTTAATTCGATGAAGTCGATAATCTATTGATATAGGACAAACGCAGTAACGCATTTTTATCGGGGTGTCAGGCCTGTTTAAGTGAATAAATGGTTGATCAATTGGGTTGATCTTCCATAACTTGAACAGGCTTAAGGCGTATTCTCGCCGTTTCCCGAGGACTCCACTTGAGGAGTTCCCGCGTTTTTGTGTGTCCCGGAGACTCACTCCCCGTATTCTCGAGAGTCCCCAAGGACGGGGAATGCTCTGATTATCATCATTATTATAAAAAAAAAAACTCTTTCAGATTGAAAGTGAAATCAATTTTTGCTGGTGTTTGTGCAATGTAAAATTAATTAAAAACAATCAAATCAGAATAAACAAAACCAAAATCAAAGTGGATCTAGACTAATTTCTTTAACTGCATATTGTTTTTAGAACAACATCCATTTTGGAAGCATTCCCCGTGTTCTTGTTGTTTTCCTTGCGCGGAATCCGCGTGGAGTGACTCCCTCTATTCTCGCCATTCCCTTCGATTCCCCGAGGAGTCCGTGGGGAACGACGAAAAGACGCCTTTAAAAATTAGATGAAAATGCGTTCGTCAATTGTTTCGCTACCCCCGCCCCTTCAGACTTGGAATAAAACTAGCTAATACTTCGGGGGCTCTCTTGAGCTTATTTTGCAGCCAGACATCTAGCAGCGTTTTCTTATTTTCTTGAGGATTTTCTGTCGCTCGCGATTTTTCAGAAGGGAAAAGCACGTCGTTGATGCAATTCAAATTGCGCGGCCAAAGCGTGAGTTTGGTCTTGTCGAGAAGCTTTCATATTTTCATAGTCGCTGCGAGAGACCATTGTGAAAAATTAAAATCCCCGAATATTTCAGTGTATTCAGATAACAGATACTATTTAAGCCGGCTTTTCTTTTAAGTAAACAAAAATAATTTCAAATGGAAATACTTTTTTGGCTGTTCACTATTCCTTTCATATCATAGATCGAAAAATCGTTCCAAACAGAGGAAGGTATAACAGAAAAGCCCTTGGTAACTTATAACAGCTTTTGTTATCCTTCTATTTCGCTTTTTTTGCATCCGGTACTGTATGTTTCCCGCATGCCTTCCCCGACGTTATATATAGGAACTCTCGCGGAACGACCCGCGAAATGTTGGCTTTATTTTCTTTACTTTTTTATTGGCTTCTAATCGCGCTACTAAATGGTCCTACCATTGTACCAAGTCCTTGTTTGAACTTGCGACTTGGATGGGAGTGATCTAGACAACGCAATCGCTAGAATGAATGAATGAATGAATTTATGACGCACTGCCCAAGGGCGTAAGTGCAGTAAAAAAGATAAAGAAATATAAAATAATCGCAAAAAACTCAACAAATATTTTCCATAAAGGTTCACTAATTTAGAATCACATTTTTGGGATCATGGACAGGTAATTTTCCAATCGGAGAACACAAATTAGAGGAGAGGGCTTCAAGCGTCAACAACGGGTCGGAAATTAACAAACGGCGGATCAGGTAGCGGTTCCGTGTGCGCCGGGGTAGGTAGAGAATGCTTCCGATAGAACTTCTACATTTTCCCCCAAGGTTCCATGATAATTTGTGCTGAGGTGTTTTTCTTACAAAGGAACGACCAGCTTTTGTAATTTTCACATCTATGCCGCAAAGTGCAATCAAACTTTTGAAAACACTTCTAAGATCCTCATGCTCATAGGCCCATTATTGGTCTATTTGTGCATAAGACAGCGCGAACCTTAGCTGATACCCTTTATATTTGGCGGTGCAAAACGGAGAATTCAGCTACATTTTATTAGATCTATATTTCGGCCCTTCTTGGCAAGGGTCCTGTTCAGGCTCAAGCCGCCCAAGCTGCAAAATGAACTTCTGGAAAAACAATTTAAGATTCTTCCTTAAAAATCTGATTTTATTAACTTCTTCTCTGAAAATTGATTGGGGATAAAGCTGGTGCTGCGATTTCATTCTGGATATTGCTCCAAATTTTCCAGCTTGAGCCTGAAGAGGACCCTTTCCAAGAAGGGCCGGAATATAGCTCTAATAAAATGTAGCTGACTTATCCGTTTTCCACCGCCAAATATGATTCGCAGTCAGCTTGGGCTGAAGGACTATCTGATATCCTTTGCTACCTATCCTTGCAAGTGCCATATGAACTTGTAGCTCTTGTTTTTTATATCTTGTTTTTTTTTCATCGGTTTCTTTTACTCTACTTTCCCGCCAAGTTAAGTCGTCCAAAGAATAGCAGTTTTCCATTACTTTCATGACCGTCTGAAGAGAAGAAAAAGGACATTCTGAAAAAGAATCATGGAATTTGACTTCATTTATCTGATTGTTTTAGAGGCGAATATACAAAATGAATGTGGTCTAAAATTTGGAGAACTGTTCAACGATGCATAGCTCCACGGTTTATTTGTGATCTCAGATTTAAAATTTTTTTTTTTTTAAGTAATTCAGGTGAAATTCACCACAGAAAGAACGAGAATCAGAAAGCAGTGCTGGAGTTTTTAGTACCTTAATGGGAAAAGGCATTGTTATAATAGAGGGTAAACTAATTGTTTCACTTCTCCTAAGAGGTGTGGAGGGACAGCGAAAAGGTTTTAGGTCTGTCGTACATACTTGAAGAGCTAAAACAATTAAGGAGGGATGTTTATGAAGTGGAATTTGGGGACGGTGGAAGAGTGAACTATATGGACGATGAGAGAAAACCTTCCGTGGGTATTCAGAATCTGTGATGGTTCACCTGTTCGGAAATATCGCACAGATAGAACTTTCAGCAAGTTTGCCCCGCGTTTCTTTTTGTTATTAAATAATATATTGTTGTTGTTTTTTATATACCACGACCGTGAAGGCTTTGGAGTAGTTAAACTTGCTTACTAACTTACATTTAAAATATTCAGCAGTACCGTAAGGTGGCGGGGAGTAATTCCAGATATAATAATCCTTGTCCAGGTTGATGCGTTGAAATTTGTTTTATTTTATTTGCAGGTTATATTGTTACTTATATTTATTACTTTTTAGTATTTATATATTTATTATTTATATTTGTTCCTTATTTTATCGTTGGTTTGACCCTAGTAGGTCGTATCCTAGTTTAAATAAATAAATAAATAATAAATAAAACAAAGCCAAAAAAAATCTGTGTTCTTTCTACCATAATCGTCATGGATCTTTGTACGAGGATTGTCGATTTGGTAAAATTTTCCTAAGACTCCTTATTTTAACTGACACTTTGAAAACCCTTGAACTATCGAATTGACCCTTGTGTTTGCATAGCGTCGTTTATATACTAGGCCTAGTTATAATATCTCTGTAAAATACAGTGGCTCAGGGTATGGCATTTTCCCCGACTTGTCAAAGGGGGCAAAAATTGAAAGCCTTTTAAAACCGTTGCTACGAAGTTCCAAGCTTTGGCCCTTCACCGTGCGCTTCGTTCGCGCCATTTTCACAAATCTTCGGACAACTCGTCTTACTCTGAAACGTTCCGAGCATAATTCATTTTTTAAGTTGAAGGATGTGCTTTTAGACACGGGCAGTTTTTTATTATTTTTACAACATGAGCGCGCACGGCCTTAGCCTATCTGCTAAGTGAAAGTAAAACGATTCTGTGTTTGTGTCGAGTTTGCATTCTTAGTAACTTACTCTAGTTTTGCTGACATGCCTGGACTAGGATTCCCTAATAAGTTTAGTTCTGCTGAATAGGCGGATGTGATCATTTAGCTTTACTGATGGCTGTCTTATAGGGCGTATAGACATCCTACAGCCGGAACTCCGCTGGTAATTGGCAAGGCCGTTGTAACCGTGCTCGTCCAGACCCGCGGCGTGCTCTCATTGGCTCAAAATTAGCGGTAACGACACGTTACGAGGGCTTCCAACAGTTTGCGATTGCAAGAAAGAGTATAAAGGCTTGGCTGGAGCGAGCTTATTCTTCCGCTTTGATTCTGTATAATCTAGGATACTAGGAGTCTAGGATTTAGACCATGTAAAGAATGTACATGCGCGGAACGGAATAAAATCAGTAGGTTAAATCAGCAAACCTAGTTATTGATCTTCTCATTTTTACTTTTTTTTTTTTTTTTTATTGGGAACTAAAGCTGGCCTGGTGAAACTTTTCTTATCCGATTGAATCCGAATTTGCTGTTTGGAGAGACGTTCTGGACTGGGCGGTTGTCTTTCCGGGATTTTCGGCAGTTAAAGAAAGTTAAGATTGGGAAACATTTTACAACCCCTTACATGTCGCCGGTGCTTTTGAAGAATGAGCGGCCACTCCAGTAATTAACCCCACTTGAGAAGCAAGGGGACAGTACATTATGTTGAAACTTAGAAACCATCTTTGCCATAATCCTTTAGGTTACCGTCAAACTTCGTAGATGAATACTCCTTGAGCGCAAGCTGACTGGGAAACAAACATTCAAACAATGCATAAAACGGATATGTCAAGCTAAGATTCTTTGGTGGCGATATTTTGGCCCTTCTTGGCAAGGCTCCTCGTCAGGCTGTTGAAGTTCAGGGTCAACGTTACGGGAAGGAACAAACCAGCAAAATAACTAACTGGTGCTTCTACCGATTTTAAATATGCTATTTGGGGAAATTACTTAATTTTTGACTCGGCTGCTGTTTTTACTGCTCAATTGGGGCGATGGCAGGAAAAAACTGTTCCTATTATTTCCAACGTTGACCCTGAAGTTGGACGGCCTGAGGAGGACCCTTGCCAAGTAGGACCGAAATATCGCTACCAGAGCATCCTAGCTGATAAATCAGTTTTACGTATTGTTTGAATACCAGAAAAGATTGGAAGCACAAATATGGGGGGTATCCGTAAGGTGGCTTGATTCCTCCGCGTTGGTCTGTCCCATAGAGAGCGATTTTTGTAGTTTGTTATGTTTTCTTTTTGTTTTGTTGCCATGACCCCATGGCGTGCAATAAATTCATCATTCATTCATTCATCAAACCCTAGTCATGAGCAAGAGCGATAAGAATTTTAGAAGACCAACTTTACTACCCTGCTAATGACGGAGACGATCGCCCCTTTGGTGCTGAGGTCCTAGCCGACAGTTCCTGTTATAAACTGGTTGCCAGTCAGTGATCTTTAAAAGTGCTGAACAGCTTAAAGCGGTGTCTGTTAACGTTAATAGTTTATGAAAACAAATGTTTTCTTGCAGGCTATTACCTCTTCTTCATGGTTTTTCCGTTAAGTCGATTTAGGCTAATTTAGTTTTCTTGTTCCATACATTTTTGTTTATTTACTCCACTTGCTTTCTTTTGTGAAACAGTGGATCAAAAATGAATTATTAATAATTATAGTACATCGTTCATTAATCTGTAAACAGTTTTCATTATGCATGACCTAGTCTATAAATTACACTGTCGCAGATCACCGACAAGACACTCATTTTTGGCAAGGCAATTTGTCTTTGGGATGTAGTTGTGTGTGGAGGGGGGGGGGGGGGAGAAATTTCTGAAATGTTTCCGGTACAATAGCCGAGCGCCCAGTGCGATAAGGCAATTTGAGGCAGGTTCGAGGAGGACGAAGTCACTTTTCATGCGTGACAAAGTTAGTCTAGACGAAGTCAAATGATCAGCCGCCTTATGCACGGCACGCTCGACCGTACGCAGTATGAAAGGTCATAACTACTATTAAAGAAGGGAAGAAATATATCCTGACTTTCCGTTAGTAGCCATCGTTTTAATGTATGTTTCCCAGTCAGCTTTCGTTCAAAGGGTAGCCACTAACTACTGTACAGAAGCAAAATTTTAGGAATTTCTCGTCGCTGTATTATTTCAATTTCTAGATTCGAAGGCACTTATGCAATCTTCCAGTTTACAATACGTCACGCGCTTACAATCAACTCGCGTGTCTACGGAAAACCCATATGTGTTAGGTAAACAGTATGTGGGCGTAGTGACGGATTGCGCTAGCGGACTGACGTTTGTGTAATGCCCGGGCCCCACTATAGCCACACCTAGTAATAACGCCGGTAATAAGGCTGTCTCACGGTCGAAATTGGGAAGAAAAGACGCTGAAAACGTAAGATTGTCGAGATGGAAAATCCATCTCCGCCATTTTGAAACGTATCTTGGGAGTGTTTGGACCAATCACAGACCAGAGTCAGTGATTTTAGCCAGTTTTGTTTAAGTTTGAGTGATGATGATGGTAATATATCTTGAATTTCTTAGTTCCAGGTGTGACCAGGATGAAACGTAAGAATGAACCAAATTACGTACAGGTGTGACTGAATGTGGCCCGCGCGTAACTGACGATTGCGTTAACTGACGGTAGAAGAACTGACGTGTTGACCAACTATCGGATTTGTGGTGTGGTCGATACGTACGAGACAGAGATGGAGTTTAGCCTACTATATCTCTAAATAATAATGATTGAAAATAAAGAGAAGGAAGAACGATAAGGAACTATAAAGTATACTCTTAGGCTGTTCATGACACCAAATTCGGAATTGATGTCAATGACCCTTAATACCTCTTTTTAATATAATCTTTAGGACTTCTTCAAAAGATTCTTTTTTATGCCCGATGAAAAATTTATATCAAAATAGTAATATGAAATTGTGCAAAAAAGTAGCATGCAGTACGAACTGATGTTACTACATGCTTCTATGTCAAGGCTACCGTGTTACTGCATTCTACTGCATGCTACTATTAGCAAGACTGGATGCTACTATAGCAACCCGATGACAAATTTGTAGCCTGCGTAGTAGTATGGTAGTAGTACGAAAATGTTGCATGTAATACTATGTAATAGCAAAGAATACCATCATTCAATGTGCCTCAGACTGGTACAATCTTATGTGGTAGTATCCAGTAGCATCCTGTCTTGCCATAGTAGCATCCAGTCTTGCTAATAGTAGCATATAGTAGTATGCAGTAACACGGTAGCCTTAAAGTAGAAGCATGTAGTAGCATCGTTAGTACTGCATGCAACTTTTTAGTACTATCTCATAGTACTACTTTGAGATAAATTTTTCAGCGGGAAGACAGGATACTACTGGATACTACTGCATAAGATTGGCCCAGTCTGCAGCGCATTAATTGATAGTTTTCTTTACTATACGCATCAATACATGCAACTTCTTCGTACAACTACACAAGTATTTGTATCGTGTGATGTTGAAATCTTTGTAATGGCTCTCAAATCTCTTGGTGATACGGTAGTCGGATATGTTCAGCACCACTTTAACCAGAGCAATAAAAAGACTGATTCAGTGTTTTGTAAGTTTGAGTTTGACCTCTGTATCTCCTGTGGAAGGGAGAGAGCTGTCTTGTAATAAAAATAGCCTTTCAGGAATATAAATTGTATTCACTCAATGTAGTTGCCTGTTTGTGTTTTTGTTCTCAGTTGATTCCCGTTTATGGCATCGTATATTGTGCCACGGCCGTCATGAGGAGCTAAGCTGGGTGCCCCCAGAACGCAAATCTTTCCCACTTACAATTTTTATCTCCTTTCGTGCCGCTCGATGGATTCATTTCCCAGCCACCACCGAAAGCGAGTACTTGGAATTCGCCTGGAAAATCTAAACACGAAAAAGAATATTATCACTGAAGATATGAATATTTTCTTGGCATTTAATATCCTATGGTTTTAATATAATAGAATAAGAAGTATTTACACAAAAGCTGCAGGACATGGCAAAATAACTTTAACATTGATTTGTATTAATGAAATAGCAATTTAATGTAAAAAAGAAATATCCATTCTACGTCAATAGTATTCCTTGCATTAAAATTCCTTCTACTTCGAACAATTTGATTTCCACATGTCGATTTGAGACGCCATTCGGAAAAACTCGACTTGGGGGATGAAACGTTGCGGTTCAAAATTTTGGATGGTGAAGCGAATTCGTGCACTAGCGGTGCCGAATTCGCCTAGTCGAATGCGAATCCGTGCTCTGGGCACCAAGGTTTTGGCCACAAGGGCTGGTGCAGGAAAGGAACTACTTATGTTTGCGGGATGTTGACGTGGAGCTTTGATCCCGAGGCCAACTTTCCCCTTTCCGGAACCTTTCATTCAACTTTTAATGGGCTAGGAAATCTATAGTGGAATCTGGGGAGGAGACCTTTACCAGTCAGGAAGGACTGAACACAACTTCTATTTTCTAAATTTAAATACCAGGCATCAGCCAACATTAGTAAAATATTATAAATGGTCGTAAGTCCTGGTAATTCCACCAGTGTTACTTTCAGGGGGTTCAGCGAGAGTTTGTCCTGATTGAGGTTCACTTTTATTCCCGAACTGGATGGGGAGCTCCGTATTGGCTATATCGCTCTGGTTAACCTAATTAAGAAATTCGTGAAATGGGGCGGGGCGGTAAAATCCTTCATGTTCGGTGTTCACTGCTATCACAGCTCTAAGGTAAACTCTTATGAGTATAGCAGTTAGACGCGGCAACTATTTCCGATCCTGTAGAAAAGGTTAGATGACGCAAACGTCACGAGGCCCAAATTTTGGGAATAAAAATATATTTTCCTGAAAAGTTTGTATAGAAGCGAGCGGCAAGCGAGTCGCCGTCACGTGTTTACAATCATCGCGTGTCTAGGGAAAACCCACACTTGTTAAGGTAAACAGTAGTTGCGTTTTTGATCCGAATTCTCCTATTTTGCGTTTTTGTACTATTCAGATGAAGTTAATTCTCCTTTCCTTGTGTTTTTGTCAGAATCGAGAACGGGAAAACCCTGGCGATTCTGCAGGATCGAGAAGTTGCTCCGATGGTGAATTCTCGATTCTCCTCTCTCTGTTTTCCTCCCTGATTGGTTAACAGAGTGAGGGTTTTCAATATGCATAAACACGTATACCGGGTTGTGGACGAGCTGCAAAATTTGTGTTTTTGTCAAAAGCGAGAATGGAGAAGTCAGAGGAGCAAAAACCGTAATATGTACGATAATCGAGAATTCAGCAGCGAGAGTTTGGAACGGAGAATTGGGATCAAAAACGCAACTAGTATGTGGGCGTAGTGACGGATCTTGCTATCGGACTGACGTTTGTGTAAATAGCAATTGCGTTAATTGACGGTAGGAGAACTGTCGTTCGGACCAACTATCGGAGTGTGGTGAAACTGATAGTTGTACGAACGGACGTGTGGTGTATTGACAGCGGCCCGACCGCTCTGCAACCGCTCGAGATTGTTTCGCTCTTCACATGGTGCCGGGCCGTTGGTTGCGTTGGGTGTTTCATTTCAGTTCTCAATTCTCTTACAAATCAGCATTTTTTTTTTAATTCTAGGAATGACTATTGGAGGATCGAGAAGTGACTATCGAACTAACTTCTCGATTCTGCAGAATTGCCAATCTTTCCCTGTTCTCGTTTTAAAAAAAAACGCAAGAAAAGGAGAATTGGCTTCATCTCAGTAGTAAAGAAAACATGGAATTGGGGAATAAAAAAAATCTTCTCTGCCCCTTTACCTTGAACAATGTCTAGGAGGTATTGATTCTTTTATTGTTCTATTTCCAGGCTATTTCAAAAGTGACAACGTCTTCGCAGCGTGTTTTAAGTCGGGGGAAATTGAAGATCCAAAAGCCGTTGGAGTTTTTCTTGAAACCAAAAACAGCGAAGGAGAAACCAGGTAGCCTTTGATTTTTGTTATCGTTTCAGCGGTGTCATCTTTTGGCGCGTTTCGGAATTCTTTTTTTTTAGAAAATTAAAGAAAAGGAAAAATATAGCTGGTAGGCTATATGAGAACAAAGTTAAAAATAACACAGATATCCTAAATATTTAGTATTAAAATTTGTTTCTGTAATTTTTAATGCGGTTGTATGTCATTTCTGCCTAACAACCAGTCTCATTTTCAAGAAGAACCATGTAACTGCTAAGGTAGCATGCATTGCCTGGCCCATTGAGTATTTCATGAGCGGGAGGAATTGAATTCTAGTCGCGGATAGTGTTGGCTGATGTTTTTTCCTAAAGAAAAGGTACCGTAACCAGCATGCCCAATTGAAATGGTTTCCTTCGTATCTTACGCCTTATCAGTGTATTCCTTCGGTAATCTGGTCGCTTATAGGCTATTGGGCGTAGTTCGAGTGTTTACGACAACCGATAATCGTATCTCTTTCCCCTAGAAAACACAAGAATTCCCACTGTTGGAGCAGTTAATCTCATGTTACAATATGGGAAGCGTTTCGGACGACTAGACTTGTCATAGATCTCCTTGAATGCTGCCCTATCAAAGAACTTTAAGCCGTTTTCACATTGACGCGTCGTTACGATGCGCTGCGTATGTGTTTATCTTACGCTGCGTACAGGTTGCGTAGGATATCTTTCACACCTGCGCGACAAGCTTTCACGCTGGTTGTGTATTTACGTTTTCCTTTCTCGGTTTCTATTGCTGAATTCTCGTTTCTAGCATCATTAAGTTTTTCTCATCGTTAGTAGGTTTTCTGCTCTATCAAAGAACTTTAAGCCGTTTTCACATTGCCGCGTCGTTACGATGCGCTGCGTATCTGTTTATCTTGCGCTGCGTACAGGTTGCTTAGGATATCTTTCACACCTGCGCGACATACTTTCACGCTGGATGTGTATTTACGTTTTCCTTTCTCGGTTTCTATTGCTGAATTCTCGTTTCTAGCATCATTAAGTTTTTCTCATCGTTAGTAGGTTTTCTCCACTTTGGCTTCAAAAACTTCCATGTTTCACTGAAAAATCAGATGCGTGTGCACCGACGCAACGCAAGAAAGAACTTGGATTCTTGAGGCTCTGCGTTGCGTCACCGCAAGCGCGACGCAGTTCAGTTCAGTTTATTTTACGACCCAATACATCTAACTATGTTGCCAGTACCCGCCCCAAGAAAGGTACAAAAAAGCACTTGCAGTTGGGCGGGTACACAAAGCTCATTTCCTAACTAATAATTAACTAGAAACAAAACATACCAGAAAAGAGCACTAAAACAAGAAATAATAACCAATCTCTCATCAACTCATTTAATAATAATAATGAGAAAAAAGAAAAATAATAAGAAAAACAAGAAGAAAAAACTATGAACCTTGGCCTAACAAATACTTTTTCAATTTATTTTTAAATAGTCCCAGGTGCTCAGCCCCGAATGCAGAGGCTGCGTAGCTCAGTTTGAAGGCCCCAACGCGTCAGTGTGTGAACGTAGCTTTAGTCTGTGTAATTAGGCGGTGCAAAGCTAAGCCACGTTTCCCATATTCTGTCCTATCAGCTTTTCCCAATTGTATAAGAAAGAAATCATGAACGTTTCCGAAAGCTCCGAAACGAACGAAAATGCTGAATTAATTCAGCATTTTATGCAGCATTTCGCTTTCGGACTTAAATTTTCGCTGAATTAATGCATCATTAATTCAGCATAAAATTCATCGACAAATTCAGCAAGAGTGCTAAATTTTCGTGAAGAAACTGAGGAGTTCGGCGATTCTCTCAGTGTTTTTGGCGGCAAACGTAACAAATTCAAAAAGACAACTGACAATTCGGCAAACATACCAAAATTAGGACAGCTGGCGATCATGGCCAACGAAGAAAGGAAAGATAAGAAGGTTGGATATCAGTAGCTCTTCCATTTTGTCAGCTTTTTACAGCTAATTCTTTTTTCTTCTTCCTGACGTAAATTTTGGTATTCTAGAAGTATCAGAGAAGAAAGAAAGGTAACAGCTTTTGGACAAAAAAAGAAAAGAAAATGCAGCATTAATGCAGCACTTACAGCACCAAAAAGCTTTTGGACTCCATATACGTGTCTGGTTTGATCTACCAAAAACTGCGGAATCTGAAATGTCAGAGACCTCCTTGGGCTCTGCCTTAAAAAATAACGACTTAATTCAGAATGTGTAATTCAGCAGTGCAGAACAAACCCACGTTCTTTCCCATCACCCTTTCTGGATTTTAAAAGAAAGCTATCATATAGCCTAGATGTCTGAATTAGTCGACCAAAAACAGTGGAATCTCCACCCATATTTCCCAGCTTCCGGTCCGGAAAGCTGACGAATGACCGGTGGAAGCACGCTGTCAATGTCATCCGTTGTATCTTTCCGAAGACACGTTTCTGATTTTATTTTCCCCAGTTCCGACCAGGAAAATCAACTATTCCGACTACTTACTCGGATCGGAAAAAACAATCTCCGGCCAGGGAGCAGACGAGCTGTCAGTGCGTAAAGACACCAATTACGAAGACGTCCCCAAAGACGGAATACAATCCTCATTTTCCCTTGAACCGAATTCCGGAGAAAGCTCATACTACACCAACCTAGAGGACTTGAGTTCTGTCAAGAAAAAAGAATTGGAACCGGTTTTCTGGGAAAGCTCATACTGCACCGACCTCGAGGACTTCAGTTCTGTCAAGAAAAAAGAATTGACAGACAGCCATGGCATAAAGAGGTTACGGAGTGAATCGAAAGAAGCACTCGTGATTGGAGAGAATCGATGTAGTCATTGTGGCAGGGACCTAGAGGGGCCCTGTTTCCCCTGCATCTATAAGGGCACTCCCCATTATAGCACTGAACTTTGGAAATTGGATGTCGGACATTTCGATACTGAGAAAACCCATATTAGTGAATCGATATGCTTCAGTACGGAAAGGACCCATGTCAGTGAGACAATACGAGTTGAGGGAGGGTCGATTGAGACTGTGAAGACTCACGTTAGCCAATCGGTATGCTTTGAAAGTGAAAAAACTCATGTTAGCGAGTCGATATGTTATTAATTGATTCCTTATGACTGGTGATACTTTGCTAGCCTAATTTGTTTCTAATAAACCAAGATACAGTTGACAGATATGTAGGGAAAAAGTCATTGTTTGTTGCTTTTGTCTAAGGTAATTTCGTTACTCGATAGATTTAGATTAGTCTAGTCTGATGGATTTGATTAAAGGAGGAAGAGACTCAGGTATTTAATAAACCAAGATGTAATTGACAGAGATGTAGAAAAAGAGAACATGGTTATTTGCTTTTATCAAACTCGGTGGATTTGAGGTTAGCCTTTCCAGTTAATCAGACGGATTTGATTATAGAAGGAGGGACTCGGCTGCCTCTAATAGTATATCTAGGATTGGCAGAGACTGTTTAAAACTGAACTGAAACCTGATGTATTATGATATTAATAACCCAATTCATAGCTTTCTTCTGCAGTAGATGATAACCATAAATAAATATATTACACTAATTATTCACTTTGTTGAAAACCTCAGCAAAAAGGGCACGAGTTCATAAACCTTGAGGTTCTTCCACAAGTATAAGCTCGTTTTATTTGTACACTAAGTCAATACATAGTTGGCTAGCTACACAGAGGAACACTCGAAGATACTATAGGCATATCCAGGGACATACAGTATATCAATTAAACACAACCAGGGCGGGGGGGGTTAGGGTGTTGCCCCCCTCCCTCGACACCTACTAAAATAATCATTTTTATAGGCTTTTTCCTCAAATCTATGTCTTTTTCCGACCCGCAGACCCCCCCCCCCCCCACGAAATAAATTCCTGGATACGGGCCTGAACACAACTGTCCTATGATAGGTATTTTCTTTTGTTGTTACTTTTCCCGGGCATCAGGGGGAGCAAAGATCGGTACTGCTCATTCGCCAATAGCGTTTGAACAGAGTTTAGTATTAGTATTAGTATATCTACTAACAGACTTATCCCTCCCTTCACTGCATGAACCTCGCAACAAAACGCAGTCATTTTCAAGTTTGGCTGTAAAATCCCTGTCTCCGTCCAACACCGTACAATATCCTCCCACCTGTTGCGCCCATAAACAATCGTACGCGTTCGCAGCTGAAGCTGAATCCAGTAAAAACCAAAACAAAAAGGCACATCAATTAGTACGTTTGTGCCGTTTTTCGTAAACATGTTTAACAAATTGTCAGTATAATATCAGAATTTGTACGGCCATGTGTCCCGTTATGTAACCTAGGAGTATTAAAAAGAAAAATATTTTGTGAAGACAATCAAATTAGGTTCTTAACAATTTGTTTTGTCTAATAAACCGTACTTACTTAACTAGTCTTGTCTTCGGTTGAAAAGGCTTGGGATTCTCAACCGTTGACGTGGACAATACCTTATCATATCACTGATAGCCGGGCGTGATTATAATCTTCAATGCGCGTTTCTGTAGATAATGGAACTCTTCCGATAGTTAAAACCTGTTCTTTTTATGGCACTTGCCCTTCGGCCAAGTGCCATATAGCGATCGCAATTTCTGTCCGTCCGTCGGTCTGTCGGTCTGTCGGTCTGTCCAGGTTTTGCTAGTTCGGGCACTTCCAGATAAGCTAGGACGATAAAACTTGGCAAGCATATCAGGGACCCCAAATGATTAAGTTGGAAATAGTCACTTCCACCATCCGAGCACCGTGGGGGGAGTGGAGGGAGGGGGAATCCGGAATCTTGTGGTATTTTTAACTTTTGAACGGGTGATCGGATCTCGATGAAACTTGATATTTGGAACGACCTCATGCCTCAGACGACCCACTTAAAATCCGGACCGGATCCGGTGACTTTTGGGGGGAGCTGGAGGGGGCAACCGGAAATCTTGGGAAACGCTATGAGTGGAGGGATCGAGATGAAACTTGGTGGGAAGACACCTAGCAAACACTAGATACATCATTGACATAACCGAGCCGATTCGGGCACTGTGGGGGGGAGTTGAGGGAGGGGAATCCGGAACCTTGAGGTATTTATAACTTCTGAACGGGTGATCGGATCTCGATGGAACTTGATATTTGGAAAGACCTCATGCCTCAGACGACGTACTTAAAATCCGGACTGGATCCGGTGACTTTTGGGGGGAGCTGGAGGGGGCAACCGGAAATCTTGGGAAACGCTATGAGTGGAGGGATCGAGATGAAACTTGGTGGGAAGACACCTAGCAAACACTAGATACATCATTGACATAACCGAGCCGATTCGGGTACTGTGGGGGGAGTGGAGGGAGGGGGAATCCGGAATCTTGAGGTATTTATAACTTTTGAACGGGTGATCGGATCTCGATGAAACTTGATATTTGGAACGACCTCATGCCTCAGACGACCCACTTAAAATCCGGACCGGATCCGGTGACTTTTGGGGGGAGCTGGAGGGGGCAACCGGAAATCTTGGGAAACGCTATGAGTGGAGGGATCGAGATGAAACTTGGTGGGAAGACACCTAGCAAACACTAGATACATCATTGACATAACCGAGCCGATTCGGGTACTGTGGGGGGAGTGGAGGGAGGGGGAATCCGGAATCTTGAGGTATTTATAACTTTTGAACGGGTGATCGGATCTCGATGAAACTTGATATTTGGAACGACATCATGCCTCAGACGACCCACTTAAAATCCGGACCGGATCCGGTGACTTTTGGGGGGAGCTGGAGGGGGCAACCGGAAATCTTGGGAAACGCTATGAGTGGAGGGATCGAGATGAAACTTGGTGGGAAGACACCTAGCAAACACTAGATACATCATTGACATAACCGAGCCGATTCGGGTACTGTGGGGGGAGTGGAGGGAGGGGGAATCCGGAATCTTGAGGTATTTATAACTTTTGAACGGGTGATCGGATCTCGATGAAACTTGATATTTGGAACGACATCATGCCTCAGACGACCCACTTAAAATCCGGACCGGATCCGGTGACTTTTGGGGGGAGCTGGAGGGGGCAACCGGAAATCTTGGGAAACGCTATGAGTGGAGGGATCGAGATGAAACTTGGTGGGAAGACACCTAGCAAACACTAGATACATCATTGACATAACCGAGCCGATTCGGGTACTGTGGGGGGGAGTGGCGGGAGGGGGAATCCGGAATCTTGAGGTATTTATAACTTTTGAACGGGTGATCGGATCTCGATGGAACTTGATATTTGGAAAGACCTCATGCCTCAGACGACCCACTTAAAATCCGGACCGGATCCGGTGACTTTTGGGGGGAGCTGGAGGAGGCAACCGGAAATCTTGGGAAACGCTATGAGTGGAGGGGTCGAGATGAAACTTGGTGGGAAGACACCTAGTAAACACTAGATACATCATTGACATGACCGAGCCGATTCGGGCACTGTCGGGGGAGTGGAGGGAGGGGAATCCGGAATCTTGAGGTCTTTATAACTTTTGAACGGGTGACCGGATCTCGATGAAACTTGATATTTGGAACGACCTCATGCCTCAGACGACCCACTTAAAATCCGGACCGGATCCGGTGACTTTTGGGGGGAGCTGGAGGGGGCAACCGGAAATCTTGGGAAACGCTGTGAGCGGAGGGATCGAGATGAAACTTGGTGTGAAGATACATCATTGACATAACCGAGCCAATTCGGGCACTGTGGGGGGAGTGGAGGGAGGGGGAATCCGGAATCTTGAGGTATTTATAACTTTTGAACGGGTGATCGGATCTCGATGGAACTTGATATTTGGAAAGACCTCATGCCTCAGACGACCCACTTAAAATCCGGACCGGATCCGGTGACTTTTGGGGGAGCTGGAGGGGTTAACCGGAAATCTTGGGAAACGCTATGAGTGGAGGGATCGAGATGAAACTTGGTGGGAAGACACCTAGCAAACACTAGATACATCATTGACATGACCGAGCCGATTCGGGCACTGTTGGGGGAGTGGAGGGAGGGGGAATCCGGAATCTTGAGGTATTTATAACTTTTGAACGGGTGACCGGATCTCGATGAAACTTGATATTTGGAAAGACCTCATGCCTCAGACGACCCACTTAAAACCCGAACCGGATCCGGTGATTTTTGGGGGGAGCTGGAGGGGAGAACCGGAAATATTGGAAAACGCTATGAGTGGAGGGATCGAGATGAAACTTGGTGGGAAGACACCTAGCAAACACTAGATATATCATTGACATAACCGAGCCGTGCCTACTCGTAACAAGTGCCATATGAGCTCGGAGCTCTTGCTTAAGAAAAGCTTATATGATGACGACTCGGATACTATTTTATGTTAACAGCCTTCCACCAACTTTAACCGATGACGTTTATGGCTATAGCTGCGTTCGTTGCACTCCGGGCTGTCTCTGGTGTTTAGTCACCAGTGTCCGGTTCTTCCCTTAAAACGCGTTCTTTTGGTTCACTTGTGAGTTGATAAAAACCGGCTAACTCCTCGCTGCAGCACGGCTCACGAGCAGGTTCTGGTTAGTCCGCACCGGTGAGATAAAACCAGACACTGGTTAGTTCAAAAACGGGTTATAAGACTGGTGAGAAGTCACCGGTGGATGCAAAAACGGCTTATAAGAAAAACCGGAGACCACCGGTGAGAACTCCCGTGACAAAGAACGCAGCTTATGTATCTTTAATCTCTCCTTCTCTCTATCTATGCCATAAAGAGTGAGCCGATGAGAAAAATAACAAGGGCTAGAAGCTCACATGGCACTTGCAAGGCTGAGTAAGAGGATGACAGTATTAATTAGCGAGGGGTTGCTCACTCCCAAAACTATGTACACCAAGGGGCGCGTTCCGCAGTGCCGAGCCGGTGCCATGGGGTTGCCGGTGCCATACCGCTGCCACGCCGAGGTGTACACCATTGGCGATAATCATGATAATATATCGCTAGGTTAAAAGTATTTCATTTTCGCACGTGGCTGTGATGATGCGCACTTTAAGGGGGCTAGAAAATCATCTGTAATCAAAACCCTTGAGGCGAAAATGATTGCTGGCCCTTTAGGATTATGAATATGTATCGTTTGGTCAAAAGTATTTTTTCGACTTTCGGTTAAGATGCGTACTTTAAGGGTGCCAAAAATTATTTTTAAGCAAAACCCTTGGGGCAAAAAGTATGATGGGCTCGTGAGGGTCGTGAAAATGTATTTTTTGCATAAAAGAATTTTTGTGTGTAATTTCCGGTTAAGATAAGTGCTTTAGGGGATGTCTCACGGACGAATCCGGTCCATGGTCTGTCACTGATATATCTCGGGCTTATTTGTATGCCTGTTCCTTCGTTTCATTCCAATCGCTGCACTCATGTCTCAGTATTTTCGCCCCCCACTCCCCCTACCGCCCCCTCCCACATTGATCAGATCCTTGCAACGGGATACATGAGACATAAGTTCTTTCCGAATATCAAGGTTCATTAAGATCCGTTACCCGTTCAAAAATTGGACATACCTCAAAATTTAAGATTCCGCCTCCCTCCACTCCCCCACAATGGTAATATCGGAGAAATGATTTTTCATTAATTCAAAGGATTCCTGGTGTGCCTGCCAAGTTCCGTATTCCTAGCACACGTGGAAGCATGTTCACTCAGGATCACCGGAATTTCCGAACCGTCCTTCCAACAACCCGACAGTGTCCGGATCCTGTCCGGTCTTGTCAACTATGTATCTATGGCTTGTGCTTGTTCGGAACTCTGAACAGTTACACGATTCCCGCCCCCCCCCCCCCCCCCCTCTAACTCCTCCAAAGTCACCGGATCCGTTCCGGACTTGAAGTGTGACATCTGAGACACGAGGTCTTTCCAAATATCAAGTTTCATTCAGATCCAATTTCCCTTTCAAAAGTTAATATTTATACGTCAATATTTCGGATCCCCTTTCCCTCCACTTCCCCCACGGTGGTCAGTCCGCGAAATTTATATTTTGCTTAAAAAAAATTTGTTTGCACTTTGCGGTTAAGATAAGTGCTTTAAGGGATGTCTCACGGACGAATCCGGTCCGTGGTAACTCACTGATATGTCTGGGGCTTATTTGTATGCCTGTTCTTTCGTTTCATCCCAATCGCTGCACTCATGTCACAGTATTTTCGCCCCCACTCCCCCTACGGCCCCCCCCCACCTTCCCACATTCATCGGATACTGTCCGCACTTGCAAGGGGATATCTGAGGCATGAGTTCTTTCCTAATATCAAGTTTTATTAAGATCCGATTACCCATTCAGAAGTTGGACATACCTCAAAATTCCGGGTTCCACCTCCCTCCAGTCTCCCACGATGGTCATATCGGAGAAATGATTGTTCTTTAGTTAAAACGGTTCCTGGTATTCTGAGACACGAGGTCTTTCCAAATATCAAGTTTCATTCAGATCCGATTTCCCTTTCAAAAGTTAATATTTATACGTCAATATTTTGGATCCCCTTTCCCTCCACTTCCCCCACGGTGGTCAGTCCGGGAAATTTATATTTTGCTTCAAAAAAAATTTGTTTGCACTTTGCGGTTAAGATAAGTGCTTTAAGGGATGTCTCACGGACGAATCCGGTCCGTGGTATGTCACTGATATGTCTGGGGCTTATTTGTATGCCTGTTCTTTCGTTTCATCCCAATCGCTGCACTCATGTCACAGTATTTTCGCCCCCACTCCCCCTACGGCCCCCCCCCCCACCCTCCCACATTCATCGGATACTGTCCGCACTTGCAAGGGGATATCTGAGGCATGAGGTCATATCGGAGAAATGATTGTTCTTTAGTTAAAACGGTTCCTGGTATTCTGAGACACGAGGTCTTTCCAAATATCAAGTTTCATTCAGATCCGATTTCCCTTTCAAAAGTTAATATTTATACGTCAATATTTCGGATCCCCTTTCCCTCCACTTCCCCCACGGTGGTCAGTCCGGGAAATTTATATTTTGCTTCAAAAATTTGTTTGCACTTTGCGGTTAAGATAAGTGCTTTAAGGGATGTCTCACGGACGAATCCGGTCCGTGGTATGTCACTGATATGTCTAATATCAAGTTTTATTAAGATCCGATTACCCATTCAGAAGTTGGACATACCTCAAAATTCCGGGTTCCGCCTCCCTCCAGTCCCCCACGATGGTCATATCGGAGAAATGATTGTTCTTTAGTTAAAACGGTTCCTGGTATTCCTACCAAGTTTCATCGTCCTAGCACACGTGGAAGCATGTTCAGGATCATCGGAATTTCCTAACCCTCCTTCCAACTCCCCCCACAGTGCCCGGATCCGGTCCGGTTTTCTCAACTATGTATCTAGGGCTTTTGCTTGTTCTGAACTCTGAACAGTTGCACGATTTCCCTCCCCCCCCCCCTCCAACTCCTCCAAAGTCATCGGATCCGTTCCGGACTTGGTGTGACATCTGAGACACGAAGTCTTTCCAGATATCAAGTTTCATTAAGATCCGATTTTCCATTAGTCGGATCCGGGAAGTAACTATTTCCAAGTTAGTTTGGTTTGGTCTCTAACATGCCTGCCAAGTGTCATCGTCCTAGCATATCTGGAAGTACCCTAACACGCGATCACCGGACTGACCGACAGAGCGACGGAAAAGTGATCGGTATATTGCACTTGGCCGGAAGGCAAATGCCATAAAAATGCAAAGGCTAATGCCATGTGGTTTCAGCATACTTTCTTACCCCGAACACATGAGAATTTAACTCCAGTTCAACCAAATTTTTGCCAGATTTCTGATTACGGGCTAATTGCTTGACCAGCGAGAAAATGAATTTCAGGTATGAGCTCAGCGCGTATTTTTACTCCTACATTGAACCTTTTGACGAGCCTTAACCTCGGAAAAAAAAAATAATTTTCCCTAATTTCCGGATTCCATGTGAACTGCCTGACCCGCAAGAAAAAAAGAATTTAAACAACCTTACCTTACCCCATACCGATACCGAACCTCTAATCGTCTTCAGATAAACTTTCACTTTTACTACTTTTCCAGTTTATACTTCGAATACACGATATGATTTCCCGGCCGGATTTCCTGCACTTTCATCATCAAGTTGAACAAATTTCAACTTTTTCATATGGAAGTGATGATGGTGCCGCAAATCCGGGCAGGAATTCCCGCCCGGGAGCTCCCGATCCTCATCGTGTGTTCGCACTATGGGATGGGATTCCGGGCGAACTGTTTGTCGGACGAAAAAATGATGTACAGATAAACCTATGCATTCAGCATGTCTCTTCAACCAATGTCGAACGTCGAATCAACTTCAGATGAAACTTTGATTTTTAACAGTTTTTCGGGCAAACTTTTTTTTTGTCAAAAATAAATTTTATATATGGATTCACCGGGTCTCCCTGCACCCAAATCGTCTGTTTAGTTGTTTAAAAAAAAAAAAACAAGAGCTACGAGCTCGTATGGCACTTGTTACGAGTAGATGGTGTGAGAAACGAGAAAATTAAAATCTGACATTTTACGGGAATTCCGATACCCCTCCCCACCGTGCTCGGTTTCGGACCAGACCCTAAAGTATGTCATGTAAGGCATACGATCTCTCAACTTTCCAAGTTTCATTTAAATCAACTCACTCATTTAACATTTCCGGAACACCACCTCCCCTCTCCTCACTATGGCCGACTACGTCTCGGGCACATAAACTTTGTGTCTCCAACATCTCCTCTTCCCGTCCATCAAGTTTTACTGCAATCGGATGATATCTGCGGATTTTCGGTTACCGCTTCATCCTCCTCCTACCTTGGTCAGATCCGGTTTGGACGCAAAATGACAACACTAGGCCGCATAAACTTGTAACTGTCCAACTCCTCCGAGTTTTCGAGAACAAAGTTTCCCCCTTCTCCCACCATGGCCGTATGGAGTTCATACACATGCTTTGCATATCTAGGTCACCAGTTCTTATCGTCCGTAAAGTTTCACTTGAATCGATTTTTCCGCAACCAAGTAAGTCAGTCATTTCCGGATCCCCCCTCCCTCAACTCCCCGAAAAATGGTCGCATCCAGGAAAGGAAGTCTTCCTAGGGCATTGTGTCGGGTCCTTAAGTCTATGTGGTGGGTCACTAATAGGCCTGCCAAGTTTTATCGTCCTTAGTACATCTGGAAGTGTCCAATATCTCGCGATCACCGGAATTCCGTGACACCCCCTCCAACTTCCTCCAAAGAGTCCCGATATGATAAAGTTCTGTCCAGAACTTATTCAGTGCCCTTGCTTGTTCTTCCCACCAAATTCCGTCTCGATTCTCTCGAAACTAAGCGTTTCACAAGAATTCTGGTGTTCCCATCCACCCCCACCCCCCAAATATCGGATCCGGTCCGGATTTTACATTGATCATCTGAGACAATAGCTCTTTCCACTTGCCATTTTTCATTCAGATCCGATTGCCCATTCAAAAGTTATAAATGATACTAGAATCCTCATTCCTTCAGTCCCCCTACGGTGTACAGATCGTGCAAACGATTATTCTCAAGTCGGTCAATTCGAATCCCTCATGTTCCTATCGAGTTTCTTCATCCTATTACCTCAGAAAAACTCGCTAGATCACCAGAATCCCCCCACCCCACCCAGATCCCCCCACAGTGCCCGAATCCGGCCCGGTTATGTCTTGATGTATCTTGGACTTCTTTTTATTCTTCCCACCAAGTTTTATCCCGATCCCTCCACACTAGCTTTTTCCATGATTTCCGGCTCTCCCCTCCAGCTGCCCCCCCCCAAAAAAGTCAACTGATCCTGGTCAGAATTGAAGTGGGTCGTCTGAGACTTGAGATCGTTTCAAATATCAAGTTTCATTAAGATCCAATCACCCGTTCAAAAGTTATAAATACCTGAATATTCCTGACTCCCCCTCCATCTACTCCCCCTACGATGCTCGGACCAGTGAAGTGACTATCTCCGACTTAATCTTTGGGGTCCCTGATATGCCTGCCAAGTTTCATCGTCTTAGCTTACGTGGAATTGCCCAAACTAGCGAAGTCCGGACCGACCGACAGACTGACTGACCGACGACGGACAGAAATTGCGATCGCTATATGGCACTTGGCCGAAGAGCCAAGTGCCATAAAAATGGTCGACCCTTGATGTTAACCCAATAACCCCTCAATGTAGCTCTGCAAAGCCTACATACGAACTTGACCCGTACTTTGGTCCAAAGAATCCTATACCATGTGTGAACAAAATATCTCAACTCTTTCCAGAGTTATCGCGCTAACATACGGACAACTTTAACGAAGTCATGGGTATCGCTCCACTTACGTTTTGGGATCCCAAAATAGCAGTAAGGATAGGTTGCCATGGAAATATACTTTTCAGTAGCATCTCATTAAAAGGATGGTTTCTTATAGGTCGGTATAAAATCTTTCCTGAAATCTCAGCGGGTGATATTTCCTACCATCTTCCCCTGTCATTCCAGGGATTGGAGGGGATAAGTCAAATGACAGAGGGATTGATTTAACTTCAAATCCAGGCTTTTTCCTCTTGGAAATCGTGATGCATTCTAGCAAATACGGAAAATCACGATTGTGCTCCGTAATGCTTCTTTCACACTGAAGCAGACGCCGTCAAATTGAGTCGTCTTGCGCAGCTTTTGTGAAGACAAAAGAAACAAGAGCTCTAAGCTCATATGTCACTTGCAAGGGATAGGATGTTTTGATTGATCAAAAGTAAGTTTCGACTTTGCGGTTGAGATGCGCACTCTAAGGAAGCTGGAACTTTATTTGTAAGCAATACCCCTGAGGCAATAATACTAATGGGCTGATGGGCATCATGAAAATGAATACATTTCTTAAAAGTATTTTTTTTTACTTTGCGGTCAAGATTGGTACTTTCTAAGCAAATGTTGTTGAATCTCCAATATTCCAGCAAAATTTCATCGTCCTAGCACATCTAGAAGTACCTGAACTCGCGATCACCGGAATGAAAGACCCCCCCCCCCTCCAACTCTACCCACAATACCCGGAGCCAATCCGATTCTGTAAATGACTAATCCAGAGCATCTATTTGTCATTCCCACGAAGTTCGATCCAGATCACACCAGTCTAAGCGGGTCAAGTATTTTCCCCATATTATCATATCGAGGATTTTTTTTTTTATTCCAAGTCAGTTTGGCCGGGTCCCTGATAAGCCTGCCAAGTTTCGTTGTGAAAATCTCCAAAAACCTGAATTCCGGGAAACCCCCTCCCCTCCCCCCCCCCCCTAAAGTGTCTGGATCCAGTCATATTGAGTAAAAGATTTACATGGATCAGATGTTTGTTCTTCCGAGCAAGTTTCATTCCGATACCATCATTTTAACTGTTTCTCGAGATTTCCGCCCCCCCCCCCCATGGTGCCCGTAGCCAATCTGATTCAGTAAATGATTTACCTAGAGCATCGGTTTGTTCTTCCCACGAAGTTCCATTCCGATCTCTCCATTCTAAGCGGGTCACATATTCCCCCACCCCCACCCCCAATAATTGCCGGATCCGGTCCAGAAATGAAACAAATCACCGGAGAAATGTCCTCTTTTAAATTCTTAAATTTCACTTGAATCCGATCACCCATTCCAAAGTTACGCATGACTGAAAATTCCGGACTCCCTTCCCTCCACTCCCCCCACCATTATCAGATCGACATTTGTTTTTATTTTGAAGTCAGTTTGATCGGGTCCCTGATATGCCTGCCAAGTTTCTTCGTGAAAATCCCCCAAACCGCCATCACCGGAATTCCGGTAAACCCCTTCCCCCCCCCCCCATAAGTGTTCGGAACCAGTACAATGGTCTAAAGGATTTATCTAGAGCAGATGCTTGTTCTTCCCAGCAAGTTTCACTCCGATCCCTCCATTCTAACCGTTTCTTGAAATTTCCGAAAACTCCCCCCTGGCTACTGAATCCGGTCAAGACTTTAAACGGGACGTCACAGATATATAACCTATTCAGTTATTAAGTTTCATTTCAATCCGATCACCCGTTCGAAAGTTACACCCTTCTCAATTTCCCGGATTCCCCTGCCCTCCACCTCCCCCCCCTCCGAAAATAGTCAGATCGGAAAACTGATTATTTCTAAGTTTGTTTGGTCGGGTCTCTGATATGCCTGCCAAGTTTCATGGTCCTAGCACAACTGGAAGTACCCTAACTCGAAAAAGTGTGACAAAATGCCCTAAATTTTCAAGTTTCCAGCGCCCCCCACTCCCCCCCATATGGTCGGATCGGGAAACTGATTATTTCCAGGTTAGTTTGGTCGGGTCCTTGATATGTCTGCCAAGTTTCATTGTCCTGCCCTAAATTTTCAAGTTTCCTTGCCCCCGACTCCCCTGCATATGGTCGGACCGGCAAACTGATAATTTCCAGGTTAGTTTAGTCGGGTCCCTTATATGCCTGCCAAGTTCCATTGTCCTAGCTCATCTGGAAGTATCCTAACTCGAAAAAGTGTGACAAAATGCCCTAAATTTTCAAGTTTCGAGCGCCCCCCACTCCCCCGCATATGGTCGAATCAGGAAACTGATTATTTCCAGGCTAGTTTGGTCGGATCTCTGATATTCCTGCCAAGTTTCATTGTCCTAGCACATCTGGAAGTACCCCAACTCGAAAAAGTGTGACAAAAAACTCGGACCGACCGACAGACCGACAGACCGACAGACGGCATTGTGATCGGTATATGGCACTTGAGCCAGAGGCTGCAAGTGCCATAAAAATAGGATGCAAGTCCGTTTTGGCGTATTCATTAGCGCAACCGAATCCCGTACCCGCACGAGCCCTCACGGTGTGAAAGGACCGACGTAGCTCATTAGCACAGTATGTACGCAAGCGCAATGCAAGACTCCCGCATTTTCTTTGTGAAATCTCCTTAATGGTGCGTACAGACGATTATCATCAAGTCAAAAAAATCTGAATTTTTTCGTATGCAGTTGACAGTGGGGGCCGAAATCCTGGCGGGAATGCTAGTTACGAGCATCGACCCTGATTGGCTGCCCGTATCATAAATACTTGAGCAGGCGCTATCACCGATACTTATGTAAGCCTTTTCCTTAAAGTGCGAACACACGATGAGGATTTCCTGGCAAGATTTCCTGCACTTACATCGTCAAGTTGAAAAAAATTCAACTTTTCCATATGGAAGTGATGATGGTGCCGCAAATCCGGGCAGGAATTCCCGCCCGGGAGCTCCCGAACCTCATCGTGTGTTCGCACTATTACAGTACTGCTTGGTATGGACATAATTTTTTCTTTGATTTTCCGACATATGACAAAGTGCACTCACGTCGCAACGCATAGGTAACAGGAAACTGAGCCTTTATGTAAAGTTTTGACGCTTCCTCAAAACGCAATTTTTTGCGTTGCTTGTCGCACAATTTGTGCCGTATGTCGCAAACGCATGATTTCGCGCGAAATTGCAACCAAGGGTTAAGCTACCTGCACGCATAGTGAGGTAAGAGGACGATGTCTTGGATTCGCTTTCCGAAAAGCAAAGCGAGAATCCGCCGAGCGCAAGAACAAGCAAAAAGTCGCTGAGCCTCAGTTGCGCCTTTACAACTTCTCGCTGACTTGTCGAAATCACTTTCCGCTCGCGAAGTGGATTCGCTTTCCAAGTGCTGGCGGAAACTAGCGGAGCGCGAGAACAGCTTTGGAAAGCGAAGCAACTTTTAGCCGAAGTCGCAAGAACAGCTGGCGCATAAGCTCGCGGAGCTTTCCGGACCGCCAGAATCGCCGTAAGATTGCACACCCTAGATATCCTATAATTCCTATAATTTATTCATAATAATTTATTAAAGCCAACAAAGGGCCATACAACAGTATTCATTATCGCACTTAACTAACAAACTTGACCTTCAAAATTATCTACAATAAGATCACTTCTTTTCACCCTTCTAGTATTCGCCAAATTACTTCCGATCTAAACTTCCAGTATACACTTAAAATATTTACACACCGACCGAATTACCTGACGATTCGTCGACTTCATAATACCAAGAAATAGTATGGGATACTATTATAGTATGCATACGAAGTTCGCAGCACTACGAGGAAGACCTGCAATAAACAGAACTTGAACTTGAACTCGTTACGTCATGAAAAACTCGGGCGCGAACGAGGGAATCCGCGTCTAGCTGCGAAAATCGTGCTGTATGTGCACAAAATGTTTTAGTTTCAGTTTATTTCAAATATCAACACATATCGTGGCTTGGGGCCAAATGGCGTGTTGAATACGTCAATATACATGAAGGCAAATCAACAATGTCTGTCATAATATCAAGATAAATAATTTAAACTGAATATGGCCTAACATAAAAACATAAAAGTGACCAAACCTCACACAAGAATGACCAAACCTCTTTGTTGAAAATATGTACAAATTTAGGGATAAAACTATTTCGGTACCGCTCCGTACGGTAGTAATGGGGTTCTAGCTTGGGTATTCGGTCCGCATACGCTCTTTGCGGACGCAAACTTTGAGGTTGGAAGAGAGGCGACAGAAGGGAGCGGAAGGAGGGGTTGCAGAGTAGGAGCAAGGATGCTTCGAGAGAAGGGTGTATGGAACCAAGAACAAATAACGAGTAAGAACAATGGTCTCTCGTCCATCCACCGACTAAAAATGTTCCGACGACAATGAGCGGAGGTGGACCCATTTCTTGGTCGCCCGTGTATACTCGTTGGTCTCCGACTCTCCGCCGTTACACACTTGAAGACATTTACGAAGAAAACAACGTAGCCACTAGCGAGGCGGATGTTCTGGCCTGTTCACACGAGAAGGAAACAGCGTTGATTTTGTTTGAGTAGACGCTGGCGTCTGATTATTGAATATTAGTGATGCGAAAAACAAAAAGCGAACTTGACGATGGTCATTCATAATCGCTTTTGTTACACCATGACCATACGTATGAAGATTGAAATCCCTTGTGACATTCCTTTTTATGTCTCTCGGGAGAACCATACAATGCAAACCGGGATTTGAAGCACACTCACTGAAGTCATGACCCATTGAGTTTCAACATCTGTAGTATTAACTTTGTCAGACGAGTGTAAACTAAGAGTAACGTAATTAAGGCTTTCGAGGATTACTGAAATTACCGAAATGGTAGAATGGCATGGAATAATCAAAATAATACCAGTAGGTGAGTGTATATTTTGTGTTTTTTCTTCTTTTTTTCCGAAATGTATAATTGTATACATTTCTATTTAGTGAGTTAGATTTTGATTCAGTAGTTAATCGAAAGACGAAAGTTCACCTCAACTTGGTCTATCTCGTTTGTCTTTTAGTTCACTACTTACAAATAATTCGATGTCAACGGTGTATTTTCCCATCAAAGAAAGTCTTTGGTTTTCCTATTGAGGCCTTGCCACATGGGTTCTAGTTTGTCTAGGACCCACATAGAAGTCCTAGTTTTTTTTTTCAAATTCAATTCAAAACTGTTTCTGGTTAGTTTGTCAGAGTAGAAGCCTATTCCATCTGCGTAATATTTGTTCATTTCCACTTAGCCTATTAAACCTGAAACACGGCCTTTTTTTTTTTTTAAAGAATCTGCCTGTTTTCATCTGATATTCTCATATGAGAGCAAATAACTGGAATGAAATTTATCTCTTCTTGTTCTGGATATTGACACCAATTAATTGAATTGATCCCGAAAAGATACAATTTACGTTACCATATATCTTACGTTACCTGTATACGGCCTTTGGGTTTTTCAATAAGATATATATACAGTTTGTCGTACTTTTAACTAAATTTGAGGCATTTGTAAAATCTGCTTTGCATCAAATGGCAGTTTCTGTATATTTTGATATTCTTAGGAATTTTCTTGTCAACCCCCGAAAGCTTGTCTGAATCAATGAGCCGGCAACCGCTGTTTCAGCGCCCGCCCAGCCCAGTGTGAACAGGCTTATCACTGCTGCGTCCATTCGATTTTTCTTCCTGAGTGGTTTACTGCGTTACACCTTCTCTGTAGAGGTAACGACTTTTGATGTCCCGGGTAAGATCCACCTCCGCTCGTTTGCGTCGGGAGTCGACTCGTCTCAGCTTGGTTGTGCGACAGATATAGGGAGACAGCAGTTCTTGCTCTTATTTGTTCTTGATGGAACGGATTTGAGACTACATACGTCGAAAATGTATTCGAGTATTCGAGAATCCCCGAAATGAATATGGGAATGCCTTGAATGTCTGCGAGGAATCAGTTTTGGGATCCCAAAACGTAAGTGGAGGGATATCTGTGACATCGCAAAAGTTGTCCGTCCGTCTGTGAGCACAATAACTCGCGAAGGGAATGAGGTATTTTGATGAAACTTCGTGTAAGGGATCTTTGGGTCAAGTTCGCAGATAGGCTCTGTAGCCTTATATTTAGGAGTGGGGGAGGTTGCAAATTAAGGGGCAAACAAAATATTTTTAAACAGCTAATGTGATAGTGGATTATGAAGTAAGAAGACATGCTGAACACGATGATGAAAACCATTTTCTCGCCGGATTAGTAGTTCGTCCGGAATCCGGCAAAAACCGGGAAGTTTGTTACAAATAAAAGTTTTATTTGATGTTGATTAGATGTTCGAACTAGAGGTATGAAGACATGCTGAACACTTACGTGAAAATCATTTTCTACCCGGACAAGTCGTTCGTCCGGAATCCGGCCAGAACCGAAAAATTTGTTAAAAAATAAAAGTTTTATTTGTAGTTTATTATATATCTAATGCAAGGGTAAGAAGAGAGGCTGAATCCGTATATGACAATCAGGGGCGTCGCTAGCCAAAACTCAAGGGGGGTGGCAATGCGCCTGTCGGCGCCCTGCCGCCCGTTTCAACTTTTCGTCTCATATGTGATAATAAAACCCGTGATAACTACTAGCGTTGAAGACTGAAGCTTAGAAGTCTAGTTGTATCTCCGAGCTCAGAAGCGGTTTGAAAGGCTGGGGCGTGGGAGGTGAGTATCTTAAAATATACGACTGGCGGATGTCCGGAAGGCCCAAGACTCATACCAGTTAGAAAAACAGCACTATATCCGCAAAACTGTATATTAGACAGATCGAAAATTAGCGCCGCAGGCGAAATTTTTTAAGTAGGCCATAACTTTTTTGGAGCAAAACACTACTACCCCGCAACAAAATCTATATAGCTTTTAATGCGGCCCAAGCCCTGACATTTCAAGCCTAAAATCCGAATGAAATGGCTCGGCTTTCCAGTAAATAGAGTCTACTATGAAAGGCGCCGCAGGCAAATTCTGTGGAATCCTGTATAATCATACTGCCTTTTCGGATCCCAAATGAAGGTAAGGGCCACTTAGCAGGATCTGCCCGTCTATTTTTGTGCACGACGGTTCGAGAAAAATGTGAGACATTTAGCCAGAAGTTCGATAATGTGCTAAAATACAAAGGATCTTTACATGAAACTAACAAATTATTGGAAAGGTACGCCACAAGGAAAATCAGCCTGATTTTTACTTGAATATCGAGAGATCTAGTAGACACAGTGGTGGAAGTTTAAATCTAACAATCGTACTTCTCATTCTGACAGATATGATTAAAAAAAACCTCGTCGTATCTGAACGACTAGAAATAGCCTGTGCGCCTCTCGAAACATGCGACTGTGAATGCAATTCCAGACGCTCGAAACCCAGAGCGACAGAGAACATGCGAGCGCTCGTTTTAGCTTTTTTTCTTTCTTCGAGGGGGTGGTGGCCCCCCCCCCCGGAATCCCGAGGGGGGGGATCTGGCTGGAACCGCAATATTTGTTATAATTTGGAATTTATTTGAAGTTCATTAGATGTTCTAGATTGGGAAAGAACAGAAGCTGAATATGTTTTTTAGCTTTCTTTTATCGCCGGAATAGTGGTTCCGGAATCCGGCCGAAACCAGAAAATTGGCAGAAGTAAGGCAGGAAATATCTGAACTTGGTTTTCTCAGATGATAAGGTATTTGGACTTGATCTGTTTCTGAATTGAGTCTATTTTTGTGCACGACGGTTCGAGAAAAATGTGAGACATTTAGCCAGAAGTTGGATAATGTGCTAAAATACAAAGGATCTTTACATGAAACTAACAAATTATTGGAAAGGTACGCCACAAGGAAAATCAGCCTGATTTTTACTTGAATATCGAGAGATCTAGTAGACACAGTGGTGGAAGTTTAAATCTAACAATCGTACTTCTCATTCTGACAGATATGATTAAAAAAAACCTCTTCGTACCTGAACGACTAGAAATAGCCTGTGCGCCTCTCGAAACATGCGACTGTGAATGCAATTCCAGACGCTCGAGAATCCAGAGCGAGAGAGAACATGCGAGCGCTCCTTTTAGCTTTTTTCTTTCTTCGAGGGGATTTGGTACCACCACCACCCCCCGGAATCCCAGGGGGGGGGGATCTCGCTGGAACCGGAATATTTGTTATAATTTGGAATTTATTTGAAGTTGATTAGATGTTCTATATTGGGAAAGAACATACGCTGAATTTGTTTTTTAGCTTTCTTTTATCGCCGGAATAGTAGTTCCGGAATCCGGCCGGATCTGTTTCTAAATTTCAAATTAAATATGTTCAAGGAGTCTGGGCGACGACTGGATCTCGCGGAGACAAGACCCAATTGTCTGGATCAAATATTGATTTTTCGGGATCCCATCGAAACCTTTGACCTTGTTGTACGGTATTTGAGAATCGACAAAAAGTTTTCGAGATTTTATTGGTTTAGGTTTTCGAGAAACTACAAAAAGTATTCGAGATAAGATAAAAGTATTCGAGAATTTCTAAAGTGTGTTTTACATTTAAACTGAAACAAGGAACTCGATAAGAATGACAAAAGTACCTTCGAAAACTTGAAAAATAAGAATGCTCAAATACATTTTTGTCATTCTCGAATATCTATTTTCGATTTAAATCTCCAATACTCTTAAAATTTTCCCTAAAACTTTTTATCTTTTCTCGAAGAACTTTTTTTTATCAATTCTGAAACACAAATTGCTCCAAGAAATTTGACGGATTCTCGAATAAATTTTCGTCGTATTTAGTCTCAAATCTATTTCATTTTGGCGTTCTACTACGCATTATTATCACAAGCTCTTGCCTCTTGTTTTCTACAAGTGTCCTTAGTTTCGGAAAAAAACGTGCTTCACAGGGACAAATAGGACACATATCTCTCGTTATTCACGCACGGACAAACCAGCAAAGGTTCTGAACCATGGAAACAAAAAGGTCTAAATGAGACTGTCCATTTTTCTGAAGTAGCCTTCTGGAAATCTTGACATTCGCGGGAAGAAGAAAACTGTTGTGGAGTATATTTCTTGGAAAGCTCCTCTTGTGTCTAGAGACGATAATTGGGTTTGAAGTACATTCAGGTCCAGTACTTCAGTCCTAGTTTTATTCACAAACTGAATTGGTGGCTGCAATATTTCTGATTCTACTGAATGAAGGATAGATGAATAATACGATTCGTAGCTGACGTATATCCGTTATAAGGACTAGGACTTGTTGATTAGATATCATCCCAGATTTCGATTGGCATCGACATTTTTGGTCTGAAATCGCGTTATAAAGGAAATTGAGGGCAGAAAAGCATTTCGGTTGATTGCGTCAGATCAATTAGTTCCATTTCGGTGCTTATCGACAAGGGTCCTCCTAAGGCAGTTGCCAGGAATGAACCTGCAGTAAAATAAATGAAGTTTCTTGCTAATATCACTACCCGGTTTTAGTGTTTACTTCTTAAGACTTGCTGAAAGAATTGACCGAGACCGTGGATGAAGAAAGTCTAATTCGTCATCATTTGGGGTTTCACCTTACCTTTTTAGTAATTTTGTTGTATCTTTGGCCTAAAATCAGGCTACAAATGGCGATGTTTCAATACCCCCCCCCCCAAAAAAAAAAAAAAACAAGACCAAAGGGCGATGGAATCCCGAAAATGTACTATTTGATCCAGATAATTGGGTCTTGCAGATAGCCGGTCTTCGCCAGACTCCTTGAACATTTGTCGTGTTAAAATTTAGAAACAGGCCAATGGCTAATCATGTGCGAAAACCATATCTTTTAGATTGGCAAACTATCCAAACAATTTGAACCGTTTTATCGATTCAACTTTTGTATTTACCCCTATATGTTATACATACTTGACGAAATTTATCAAAATTTCCTGCCTTAATTCTTCCAGATTTCCGGTTACGGTCGGTAGTTTATAGTTTCGGCAAACTATTTTTTCGGCAAAAAAGTAACTAAAAAATTAATTCAGTATTTCTCGTTACCACTATCTTCAGATATAAAACTTTAGCTTTTTAACAAATTTTTAGGTTTTGATTCCGGGCGAACTATTTGTCCGGCTAGAAAAGATCGAAACTCTATCAACTTCAGATAAGACTTTTGTCGCATTTTCGGTTTCAGCCGGATTACGGCCGAACTATATGTCCGGGTAGAAACTGATTGTCAGGCGGATTCAACACGTGTTTTTACCGAATCGACCATCTAATCAACTGCAAACTAAAACTTTTACTTTTGACAAGTTTTCCGGTTTTCGCCGGATTCTGGGCGAACTCCTTGCCCGCTTAGAAAATGATTGTCATATACCTACGTGTCCACTATGTGTTCTTAGCCCTGAATCGAACATCTAATTAACTTCAAACAAAACTTTTACTTTTAACAAATTTAACAGGTTCCGGGCAAACTGCTTGTCCGGCGAGAAATTATTTTCATCTAAGCGTTCACATGTCTTCTTAGCGCTAAATCGACTTCCAATTAGCTGCAAAAAGAATTGTTCTTTCAAAATGTAAGCTCCGCCCACCTACAATTTCCGTTCCAGAGCATAACGATTGTTAACTATTTTGTAACGATGGTCAATGAGCATCGTTGCAAAATAGTTAACAGTTGTAGAGCTGGGAAAAGTTAACGATCGTTAAAGCTACAGTTAGCTCCGCCCCGAAGTAAAGTTAACAATTGTTATAGCTTATCTGAAAAGGTCTTAGATAGGACAATCTAGTTACCCATCACTTGTTCACTTACAGAAGTTTGAAAACCCGGCGAAAATGCGTTACTTTGTTGCACCGCTATTCACGAATAATCTATTTTCAAATAGTGGAATGTCCTTGTCTGATTTGTGTGCTCTATGTGCTTGTATCGTATCTAACAATTTACGAAAAATAAGTGTTCACGCAGTGAGCTACCTTCCGTAAGCTGATCACTGGCCACCGAAACGCCGCGTTTGTATTAAGATTAAATTTTTCTGCGTCATAGTAGAAATTTGCACTGTGAGGACGACCGTAGATATTCTGACGTCATTCTAGAGCGAATAGTGAAAAATAAAAAAAATCCCTTAACACAATCCAAAAAATGCAGTGTATTCAGTCAAATCATCCAAAAACAAATTGGCTTTTCAGTTAAACTTTAAGTTTGGGGAACGCAACCAAAGTGTTTCATGCCAAAATGCATTGCATCGATGGAAAGCATAATCGCATCCAAAGCTCGAACAAGTCAGGCTCTGAATACTTCCAACTACAGACACTTTTTTAGTTTGGTTTTGTTGGGCAAATGTGACGCGAACTATAAGTTCTGCTTTTTGGGCCCTGAATTGGACACCCCTCCACCGCCCCGGAATGTAGGGTTACAGACCCATCTAAGAATTTGACCTGTCCCTTAACCGAAGAATACTCACACCTAGTTCCATGAAAATATCTCATTCCCTTCGAGAGTTCTCGGGCTGACAGTTGGACAACTTATACGAAGTCATATGATATGATATGATATGATATATATTTACACAAAAAGCCCGAGGGCCATGGCAATACAAAACAAAATAAAAATAAATTTTCACTAAATTACTAATAAACCTAAATGAATCTTTCACGATGCTTCATCGAAAGCTTAAGGAATCTTCCCAACTGGCGAACTCCCGAAAAACATTCATCCTTCATTTCTTTAACCAACCATTCCTCATCGTACACTCTTTTTCCAAACACTTCATCCCTCAACCCATCCAATTCACTACATTCACACATCAGGTGCAACACATTCTCATTCATCTCCCCACACATAGGGCAGTAGTAAGGACCAATCCGACTTAAACCCCTTCCCACATACCTCCTCCTGTCCCCTAGCGGTAAACAATCACCCCTCATACTTATCACCCACGCTAACTCCTCCCTATTCAACCCTGCTTTAAAATAAATACTTTCCCCCCATGTCTCTTTAGCATCTCTGTAAAACCTCAACGAACTAAACTTACCGACATCACACTGCCACAGCTGTATTTCCTGATCCATCAACACCTTTTTAACCACACCTGCAACATCTCCTACTTCATGACCTTGCCCCTCCCCGTTATTCCAAAGCGAGCTAACCCCACACTGGTCCAAAATTTGTTTTATTTGGGACGCCCAAGAATCACTCGACTCATCCCGTAATGATTCCATATATGCTTCTTTAAGCACCCGTACTCGCGGCATATTAATAATTCTTTCCCAAAAACTCACCATATTAACCAACCTTCTATTTCTTAACGAAACTAGACCTAGATCTCCTCTCACCACTAATCCATTAATCCTATTGCTTAACCCTAGTAACCTCTAGTTGTACTTGTTCTATTTTTTCTGCCTTACTAAATCCCCAAATCTCTGAAGCATAATGCATTACTGGCACCACTTTCGTTGAAAATATTTCTTTATGCAGCTTCAGATTCGTTACCTCCTTTAGACTACTTCTTAAAATCAAATTACCACAATTTTTTCCCTTTCTCACATTCTGTTCCACCTGCTTACCAAACATTCCCCCAACCGCTTTAAATTTGCATCCCAAATAAACACATTCCTCCTTCACCTCCAATACAGCTTCACCGTACTTAAAAATCTCTCCTTCTTTCCGCTTTCCACCCTTTCTAAATACCACTACCACCGTTTTCTTAACATTCAAATCTAGCTCTTTCTTTTCAAGGTATAACTTCAAAATATCCAATAGTTTCTGCAATTTTGTATGGGATTCTGCCACCAGGGTTAGATCATCTGCAAAAAGCAACAAACAAAGAGACACTACGTCAAGCGTTAACAAAGGAGCATTATTGTCTACCATAAACTTTTCAACATCATTAATAAAAACAGAAAACAACTTAGGGGAAAGCGTGCAACCCTGCTTAACACCTAGAACAGACTTAATCTCTCTTGACAGTTTACCAAGTTCTCTCACCACCACCCTCGTATTAACATACATCTCCACAATCAACAATACAAACAATTTTGGAAGACCAATTTCTAGTAATGTCTGCATCAACAACTTTCTATTTATATTATCAAAAGCCCCCCTCAAATCCACAAAAGCTACATAAAGTTTCTTTCCTCTACCTCGAGTATATTTTCTAATTAACACATGCAACGCGAAAATCTGGTCTAACGTACTGTATCCTTCCTTAAAACCTGCCTGAATATAACTTAATATTTCATTTTTATTCAACCATTTTTTCAGCCTAACATCTATTACTTTACATAAAATTTTACTCAATACATTACCTATGCTAATCCCCCTGTAATTCTCATGCTTATTCCTATCTCCTTTTTTGAAAACTGGAACCATCATTGAAATATTCCGCTGCTCAGGCCATCTTGCTTTCTCGACAATACATGTAAACAAAAGTGCCAACAATGGAAGCAAATGGACTCTTCCCCATTTCCAAATTACTGCTGGGATACCATCCATACCAGGTGCCGAACCACCTTTCATCTGCTTCAGTGAATGCCAAATTTCCTCCTCACAAACTGCATCTGTAAGCATGTAATCAGATTCTTTCATCGGGAATGGAACTTCTGACCTTAGCGAAGTGGCAAATTCATCCGTAAGAATCTTTCCCGGGTCGTTTTCCGACTCCAGATGTTCAGGCCATGTGTGTGCAGGCGGGACTGCGTTTCCTTGATCTCCTTCTATCTGGTGTTTAACTAATTTCCAAAATTTCTTACTATCCTTAATTTTATAACTCTTAACTATCTCCATATTAATATTATCTGCCATTGCTTTCTTTTTTGCCCTTAAAAGATTTTTATATTCTCTTCTTACCTTCCGATATTCATCTAGCCTACATCCTGATAATGGACCTCCAACTTTTACCTTTTTTAAAGCTTCAATTACCTCACTTCTCTTAACATCACATTCCTCATCAAAAAATTCCTTATTAATCCTCTTCCGCTTTTTTTCCTTACCACTAGTTCTAGCTGCATCATACACTACCTTCGTTATCTGCAAAACAGCTTCTTCAATCTCTCCTCTCTTAATGACATCAGCACAATTATCCAACTCTAACATAATACTATCTACGCCTAGCCTATTTAAAAATACACTTTCACTAAGATTATCCGTGATCAGTGTTTTTTTCCGCACGGATGTACTTACTCCGTCTCTTCCGCTTTCTCTTCTTCCTTTGTCTGGACGAGGGTTAGAACCCTCTCTAATTCTCATCTCCAACTCAATAGGAACATGGTCAGATCCAATCACATCCATTACTCTGAAGTTCTTACAACGAGGCCAAAGAGACATGTTTACCAAAATAAAATCAATAACGCTAGGAGCCCCACTCGAAAAACACGTTTAATTTCCTATCCCTTTATCCTCACCCAAACACCCGTTTAAAATTATCATATTTTCAACACCACTATAATCCAAAAGATTATTTCCTCACCTGTTCTTTTTTCTTCCCTGGTCCTTGCTACTCCTCCTACCATACATCCTCTCATGCACGCCGTCTTGTTGGGAGTTCCCGTGGGAGTCATCCTGGAGCTCTGAATCCACAATCCAGTTCTCAAAATCCTCCCTCACATAAGCATTGAAGTCACCTAAAACAACACAATTATGATTAGCAAACTTTTTTCTATATTTACACGTTTCTGAAGACAGTATATCCCATGTATTTTCACGGCTGGTGTAACTGCTTGACTCAGGCGGAATATACACGCTACAAACTAGGTATCTTTGCTCACCAATAACCAAGCGTAACCACACTAAATTCTCTGAATCACTTCGCAATCTTTCACAATCCTTACACATTCCTTTCCTGACTAAAACGTTCACTCCTCCATAAACCCTTCCATTCTTACTTTTCTTCCTACACGCACTATAACTAAAAAACTGTGAAATAGAAATAGGTTCTTCTCTCCATGTTTCAACTAAACTAATCAAATCTAATTCTTTATTTCGAATCAAATTATCAAACTTTTGATCGTCAAAACCTAACTTGCTCATGGCCCTCTAGTACCTAATCACGTTTTGCGTGACCATCCGACCCATATTCCGAGCACGCATCTTCGAAGTCTAGTTCAAATGTTTCGTCTCTTCCCCGATCATCATTTGAAAACAACTGCCTTGGATTCATTTCACGTGCATTAGCATAATCCCTACAGCCTCTGTTACTTGCCATAGGCCTACCACCACTTCCATGTCGCATGTAACTAGCGCTAGGCTGGAGTAGGGTATCACTAGGGGTCACAACCTGGTCACTGCTACGCTTTCCCTGCCTTGTCCCGGCAGCTATTACCTCACCCCCTACCTCATTCACTGGGGTCGCGACCTGGTCATTTGCACCGCTCCCACTTTGCCTATTGGGAGGAACTCGTAAATTGGGTGCCGTCACAACTTGTATCTCATTAGTGCCCGTATCCTGTGCCCGTTCAAAATGATGGTGGTCTCCTTGCTGGACGCGTTGCGCACCATTAAACAATGCTGACGAAGAAGCTGCCGCTCTTTCATCCCTGTCTCTACCCATTTCTCGACTATGGTTTTGCGGCGCTTGGTTTTGTGACTGTCTCCCTTCTCGTTCAGTTATTTCAATCACTTTTCCCCGCCTTCTTGTCATAAACAAATACTCGACTACCTACGTGGAGTCGTGTACCCCTCAGGCTGGCACTGCGCTGTTCGTTCCTGGCTCTAACATACAACGGCTTCAGTTTATTTCTCGCGATTAGTTCATTTTCGGTGTAGTCCGGGGCAGCCGCAAGCGATACACTTTTGAGATAACGATGAGAACTTAGGATTGTGTTTCGTAGTTCAACGGTTGACAATTTAAGCAGTACAGGGCGGACCCCTTGGCCCGCTGACAGTCTGAAAACGTCTTTTAGATCCGAATTTCCCATATTCAGGTTTGGGATCACAGCGTTTAAACACACCAAAACATCATGGCGGAGGGAGGGGCCTTTCCTCGCAGGATCAAAATTGTAGAGAACTATGTTCGATCTCTTGCTTTCGGCTTCTAAACGGTCAATTTTTGCTCGATCCTGGCTTACGTTATCTCGTAAAACCACAACCTCCTGGTTCAACTCTTCCGTACGTGCCAAAACGTTCGCAGATCAGATTCAAACTTAGTCGTCACAACCGAAAATTCAATCCGTAGTTGGTCCACCTTTTTTTCCAATGGATCTAGGTGGTTCAGCTTTCGGTTCATTTCCTGGAGCATGGACATAATGTTCTTGAGACTAGGAGCAGGCTCACCATCTCCCGAAATCCCATCCATCGGTAAGCCTTCAAGACTCTCCATTCGTTAAGCCTACTAAAAATCAACGATCTACCTGGTTCTGTGCACACAATATACTCCATCACAAGAGTTTTAGCGCTTGTCCTGATATCGCTCAGGACAGGGCGTCTTCGAAGGCGAAGGTATCAGCGTCGTTAATCCTTATCGATAAACTCGATGTTCACCCTTCGAATACTGAATGAATACTATGAATACTATTCCTCCACTTACATTTTGGGATTCCAAAAGTTGATGACAAACCGTCACTCTATACACAATGGCGATTATAAACACCACAGATTATATCACTTTCTATCGCGTGTTCCAAATTTAAAATTTGTCTGGTCTTCCCGCATGTCGCAGGAACTTGAACAGTACCTTCACGCAAGCCCTGTCAAAACAGCATGCAGGTGCCATTGATATTCTTCTTCTTCTATTGAATGCTTTTTGTCACGATGCCTATACAGTTTCCCCCGTGCCACGATTAGAACCGGAAATTCGTACAACGTATCCACAGCACATTCTACAGAGCAATGTTGGAGATGTCGATCAAGATGCGAAAACACTTCTTGAAATAAGTAAGTAAGTAAGTAAGTAATTTATTATAACCCGCCGTTTTCAGAAAGCGGAGTAAATGAAGAAAATAAATAAAACACATAAACATACACAAAAAGACACTTAATTTCAATCGTCGGCCAGGAAGCAGTGTAGAAGGTCGTGCGCTGGTTGGGTTCTGTTGTCAATGATTTTTTATAGCGACGAAGAAACATCCAAAAGGGTAACACTTGCATCTTCAATTTTGAACTTCTCCGTCAAAGTATGGTTATGGCATAATTTCGACAAGTGGAGCAGGTGCTTTGCATATTTAAAATATCACATCTTTTTTATCTCCTTTCGCAGAACATGAGTGACACCAGAACGAAGTAGTATAGAAGGAGCGCAGAAGGTGCTGTACAATTTTCCCAAAGCGTTACGATTATAGCGCCCCCGGTTGGGGACGATGCGCCCATAAGAAAGATGAATGTTTTTTTGCAAGTATTCGGACGCCCGTTCGCATGGTAAAAACGACAGTAGATACAAGACGTGGTTCCTGCGGCATGAATGTCTCTGGCTATTGGTACCACATAGCGACTTTGTCATTGTCATCACACCAAGAAACGACTTGGGATCCAAGTATGCTGGCGACCTGACCCGTTCAAGTCAGCTTGAGATGTGGGAACTATACTTCTGGAAGTTCGGATCACATATCCCAATCACTAAACGTTTGGATCCGACGAAGCGTATCCCTTTTCTGCGAGGGGAGCCATCCCGAGCTCTAAGATTTACATGAATATGAACTTGGATTGGACGAAATGGGAAAATTAAGCGTGGACGACTAGAAACTTGTTTTTTTTTTTTAATATTTTGTGTGTCAATAAACTAACAGTCTGAATTTTCATTTTTTTTTATGAAATTATAATTCAAACAATCTATACAACAACAGTTAATAAAGAAAATCCACACGATTACACTTATCTTTGTAAACGCTTTAGACGAAGGGAATTAAAAGCTATATCGTATAAACTTCGGCAATGTCTACCGTTGCCCTATCTGAGAATTGGTACCCCACACGCAATTGTTCCCCGTTTGTCGGGGATTCCATGTGTCAGGAGCTAATGTTCCCCGACAGATCGGGGAATCTACTAAATCTTCCCCGCAACGTCAGGGAATCGATGTGCCCTGCGCTAACATTCCCCGAGTACTCGGGGAATCTAAATCAATCAATCAATCAAGTTTAATCCGAATAGCTAAAAGCTAGAAAAGGAATACAAATTTACCAAATACACAGACACACAAGAAACAAATTAACTAATACACTTACAAGAAATTACCAGAAATAAATGATGGAATGAAACTACGTAAAAATTGGGTAGAAGAATTAACGGGATATGGGGAAAACTTATTAACAGTATTCCTCTCGGACCGACGCACGGAAGACGGGAGGGGAGGGGGAAATAGATGTCCAGATCTAATGTTCCCTCATAATCAAATTGTTATTTAGATCGGGGAATCGAAGTGTCAGGGCCTAATGTTCCCCGACATGCAGATATTGATTTTGTTTAGTTGAAGTCGGGGAAATCCAAGTGCCAGGAGCTAATATTCCCCGATAAGCAATAATGGTTTTTAAGGTCGGGGAATCGAAGTGTCCACAACTAATGTTCCCTCATAATCAAATAATTCGATTTTTGGATCGGGAAATCGAATTGTCAGGGGCTAATGTTGGGGTCTCGACTTCAATTCCCCGACCTCAATTCAGCAAAGTGAATATTTGCATGTCGGGGAACATTAACCCCTGGCACTTGGATTCTCCGATCTCGACTCAGCGAAATCAATATTTGCATGTCGGGAAACACTTGCCACTGGTAGATCGATTCTCCGATCTCAAAATCGATTATTTGATTTTTAGGGAACATTAGCTCTGGACACTTCGACTCCCCGACCTCAAAAAACATTATTGCTTACTGGCAAATATTAGCCTCTGGCACTTGGATTCCCCGAAATGAACTCAGCTAAACCAATATTTGTATTTCGGGTAAAATTAGTCCGTCACACTTTGATTCTCCGAGCTCAAAATCAATTATTTGATTATGAGGTAATATTAGCTCTAGACAATTCGATTCCCCGAGTACTCGGCTTCGGCAAGTTTTAGCCTCTGGCACTTGAATTCCCCGAAATGGACTCAGCGAAACCAATATTTGTATTTCGGGTAAAATTAGTCCGTCACACTTTGATTCTCCGAGCTCAAAATAAATTATTTGATCATGAGGTAATATTAGCTCTAGACAATTCGATTCCCCGAGTACTCGGGGAATGTTAGCCCAGGGCAAATCGATTCCTGACTTGGCGGGGAAGATTAGCCCTTGGCAAGTAGCTTCCCCGATCTGTCGGGGAACATTAGCTCCTGACACATCCAATCCCCGACAAACAGGGAACAATACCGTGTGGAGTCCCGATTCCCAGATAGGGGAACGATAAACAATGACAGAAGCTACACAATATGTTTTCTACTAAAAAATCATTCTACTTCGGGACGGACGAATAAATTTGTAATAAATTTTGTACGAATAACCTCTACTACGGGAAAACAAATAAAATAGCGTCAAAACCGCAACTCTTGGTCGAATAGTTTTTAACACGGTCTTTATTCTGAAGAATGATCTTCCCTGAATCTTATATGCATTTGGTGATATACAATTGGTACATAGTATACGGGAGTACTACTGTACAAAACACCTGGATTTTGGTCTTTGTCATCCATAGGCTTATCCAGTTTCCGCGCCCAACGCTTGAAGAACTAGAGTTCACGATTACAGCAGCTCTGTCGTCGATAATTGTCTCAAGAAAGTCGGCTGGAACACAGTAACAGGAGAACTGTGAAGTATATGGATCCCGTTTTAAGACTTCTATAATCTGACGTGTATTCATGGTGCCAAGTCGAGTAGAACACTGTTGTCAGAAGTGATCTGGATCTCCCAGTACGTTTCAAATTGGCTGACAGAAATCAGAGGAGCACTTTCATTTCAAGCATCAGCAAATGTGCATTCCAATCTGACTGTCCCCGTTTTAATTACAGTCATATCCTGAGTGCCGGAAAAGTCGAGCACGATCATACCGTGAACATTAGCAAACATAGTCGGCACGAAATTGAAAATTCAAAAGTGAAAAAAAAAATAGCTGGAAGCTCATATGGGACTTGCAAGGCTGGGTCAGACGGAAGTGATGATCAAATTTTTTTTTTTTTCACTTTTCGGTTAAGATGCGCACTTTAAGGGTGCTTAAAAATAATTTCTAAGCAAAACCCTTGAGGCAAAAAGGATCATGTGCTCATGGCGATCGTAGAAAAGTAAATTTTGCTTAAAAGAGTTTTTTGTATTTGCGGTTAAGATGAGTTATTTAAGGGACGGTTGGATCGGAGAACTGACGATGTCTAACCCAATAATGTCAAGTTTGTAGGCTAATGCTCCAGCAAAAGTTTGATCGTCCTAGCACATCTGGAAGCACCTTTACTCACGATAACCGGAATTCCGGACAGCCCCCCCCCCCTCGGTACTCGAATCCGGTCCGATTCTGCCACTGATACACCTAGGACTTATGCCTGTACTTCCCACCAAGTTTCATCCAGATCGCTCCACTCTCTGCGTTCCACAAGATTTCCGGTTCTCCCATGCGCCCCCCCCCCCCGATTCATCGGATCCGGCCCGGACTTCAAACGGGACATCTGAGACACGAGGTCTTTCAAGATATCAAGTTTCATTAAGATCCGATGACCCGTTCGAAAGTTATGCATGCCACTAATTTTCGGATTCCGCCGTCTCCCGCTCCCCCCACAGCGGTTGGATCAGGCGAGTGACTCTTTCCAAGTTAATCTGGTCCGGTCCGTGAAACGCCTGCCAAGTTTTATCGTCCTAGCCCACCTGGAAGTACATTAACTACGGATTGCCGGAATTCTGGAACCCCCCTCCAACTCCCCCCACAGTGTCCGAATCCGACCCGTCTCTGTCAGTTGTGCATCTAGAGCTTGGGCTTGTTCTTCCCAGCAAGTTTCATATCGATCGCTCCACTCTGAGAGTTTCACACGATTTCCGGTTCCCCCCTCCGACTCCCCCCCCCCAGATTTATCGGATCCGGTCTGGACTTGAAATGAGACATCTGATACACGAGGTCTTTCCAGATATCAATTTTGATCAAGATCCGATCGCCCATTTGAAAGGTATGCATGCCCCTATTTTCCGGATTCCTCCGACTCCCCCTCCCCCCCCCACGATGATCGGATTGGGCAAGTGACTATTTCCAAGTTAGTTTGGTCGTGTCCCTAATATGCCTGCCAAGTTTCGTTGTCCTAGCACGTCTGGAAGTCCCCTAACTCGCAAACACCGGACTGACCGACCGACGGAAAAGTGATCGGTATATGGTACTTGGCCGGAAGGCAAGTGCCAAAAAAAGTCAAACGGCGTATGGTAAAACAGAAAATGCAATAGAGTTCCCGCTGCGCTATTTAAGAAAAAGAGCTGTAAGCTCATATGGCACTTGCAAGCATACTCAGTAGGTAATAGTAACAGCTAAGGTTCTTAATTGCTGTGCCGAGGAACAGACATTTATGGACCTTTCCGATTTATGAAAATGTATGGTTTAGAAAAAATATGCCATGCCATTTCCGGTTACAATGCGCAATTTAAGGGGGCTAGGAATTTGTTTTGTAAGCAAATGAACTGGTACACGAATGATCATGGGCCCTTGGCTCACGAAAGTATATCATTCGCTCAAAAGTATTATTTTTTTTGCATTTTGCGGCTAAGATGCGCACTTTAAGGCGTTCGAACCGAATTTGGAAGCAAAATACTTGGGGCACAAATGATCATGGGCCCTTGGGGATCCTAAAAATGTTTAATTTCTTAAAACCATTTTTTCGAATTTGCGGTAACATTGGTGCTTTAAATATGTTGGAAGATCAGTTGTAAGCAAAAGCCTTGAGGCAAAAACTATCACGGGCCGTTGGGAATCAGGAAAATGGATCTTTTGGTCAAAAACATTTTTTCTCTTTGTAGAAAAACGCACTTTATGAAATAGCACTATAAGGAGGCTAAAATTCATATAGTTGAGGTACAAATAATCATGGGCCGGGGGGCGGGGGGTTATGAACGTATTCGCGAGATCAGAAACACGTCCTTTTGTCAACTGTCAAGTTTCTTTCTGATCCAACCAACCGTTCAAAAGTATGTATGAAATTCTGTTAGTCTGAATTCCCATACGCTCCACTCCCCGAAGATAGTTGGATCGGTGAAATGACTGCTTCCAAGTCAATCTGGCCGAGTTTCATCGTCGAAGTGTGTTTGTAAGTACCTTAACTCGCGATCACTGGATTTCCGGAAAAACCCTTCCAAGACCCCCAAAGTGCGCCGATCCGGTCCATCTTTGTCAAAAATGTATTTATCCGGTCCATCTTTGTCAAAAATGTATTTACAACTTGTCCTTGTTCTTCTCACCAAGCTTCATCCCGGTCCTTCGCTCTAAGCCTGTTCCGAGATTTCCGATCCCCCTCAAATTCTCCGCCCCCCCCCCCCCCAGAGTTACACGATCCGGTCCGAACATGAAATGGTACATCTGTGGCACGAGCCCTTTCCAACTGTCAAGTTTCGTTTGTGTCCGATGCCCCGTTCGAAAGTTATGCTTGCTTGAAGATCCCGAATCCCCCCCCCCCCCCGATGGTCGGATGGGGGATATGACTTTCCTTAAGTCAATCTGGTCGGGTCCCTTATAAGTCTGCCAAGTTTCACCGTCCTAGCACATCTGGAAGTACCTTAACCCGTGATAACCGGAAATCCGGGACCCAGAATCCAACAGTACCCGGATCCGATCCGGTTATATCAACGACGTAGCAAGGATATGTGCTTGTTCTTCCTACAAAGTTTCATCCCGATCCGTCCACTCTAAGCGTGTCACGATATTTCCGGGGCCCTCCCTCAAGCTCCCCCCACCGTTTTCGGAACCGGTCCGGACGTAAAATGGGACATGTGAGGCATATGTTCTTTCCACATATCAAGTTTCATACAGATCTTATCACCCGTTCGAAAGTTATGCATGCCACAATATTCCCCCTCCCTCCACACCCCCACAATGGTCAAATCTAAGAATTGACTATTTCCAAGTCAGTTCGGTCGGGTCTCTGACATGCCTGCCAAGTTACATCATCCTAGCACATCCGGAAGTACCTTAACCCGTTATAACCGGAATTCCGGGATCCAGCCTCCACCCCCCCCCTGAAAGTGGCCGGATTCGATCCGGTTATGTCAGCGACGTATCTAGGATATGTGCTTGTTCTCCACGCCAAGTTTCATCCCGATCCCTCAACACTTAGCGTGTCACAATATTTCCGGTACCATCCCTCCAACTCCCCCCAGAGTTGTCAGATCCGGTTCGAACGTAAAATGGGACACGTGAGTCATGTGTTCTTTCCACATATCAAGTTTCATTTAGATCCAATCACCCGTTCGAAAAGTTACGCATGCCTCCAAATTCCGGATTCCCCCTCCGTCCACTCCCCCCGCGATCGTCGAATCGGGGAAGTGACTATTTCTAAGTCAGTTTGGTCAGGTCCCTGATATGCCTGCCAAGTTTCATCATCATAGCACATCTGGAAGTACCCTAACTCGCGATCACCGGACCGACTGACCGATAGACAGACCGACCGACGGAAAAGTGACCGGTACATGGCACTTGGCCGGAAGGCAAGTGCCATAAAAATGGTTTTAGTACACTGGACTTTCTATTGTGTAACTTTCGAACGGGTATGTTGGATTGGTGGTACGTCCATTCATGTTGCACCTGTGTTATATGTTTGAAAGTGTCTTACGAAAAATGAGTGTTAACACAGTGACGAGTGATAACCGAACTCACCATAACCATGAGGGTCAATGAAAAGCCGCGTTTATGTTGAGATTGAAATTTTCCACATTGTTGTAGAACTTTGCATTTGCGAGAACTGCTGCAGTATTGTAAAGGTCAAATTAGAGCAATAGAGAAAAATAAAACCCTTAAAACAATCCAAAAATTAAGTGTATCCAATTAAGTTACATAATTTCCTTTCTTCTTTTTTCCTTCCTTTTTTTTTGGGGGGGGGGGGGGGGGGCAAGGGCGCTTTGGTGATAGAAGATCGTTCGCTAGTTGATATTTCTTGTCAGTTTGTTATGTCTTCATTCTTCTTTTTTTCTCTCCTTTTTTTCTTTCTTTTTGATTTCTTTTCTTTGGTTTGTTTCCCTTAAGATTAGATGAATAAAGAATAAGCCCTGCCCATTGCCAGGCCTTATGTTAAGCCTTATGGTGGGGGCATAAACAGTGAATGGTGTTTTTAATTCTTATGAATAAACTGAAACTGATACAAAATAAGTTGTCTTTTCAGTTAAACTGTAAGAGAGATCTAATTGTAAGAAGAATGGGTGTTCTAGTGGAGAATCACAATTTAGTATAATATAGTGAATGTATAAATATAAATATATAAAGTACCAGGCCCGTAGCCAGGGGGGGGGGTAGAGTTTTTTTTTGTATGGACTTGAACCTCTAATCTATAACTAACTAGTACTTTTTGGGATCCCAAAACGTAAGTGGAAGGATACCTATGACGTCGCAAAAGTTGTCCGTCTGTCCGCACGATAACTCTCGAAGGGATTAAGATATTTTGATGAAACTTGGTAGGAGGATCCTTTGGGTCAATCAAGTTCGGAGATGAGCTCTTTAGCCCTATATTTGAGGGTGGTGGAGGGGTAAATATTTTCTGAAAGTTATTAAGATAGTTGATTTAGGAGTAAGGAGACATGCTGAATTCGAATACAAAATTTATTTTCTCGCCGGACAAATATTTCACCCGGAATCCGGCAAAAACCGGAAAATTTGTGAAAAGTAATAGTTTAATATGAAGTTGGTCAGAGGTTCGATTTAGGGACAAGTCCGAATATGAAATTTATTTTCTCGCCGGACAATTACTTCGGCCGGAATCCGGCCAAAACCGGAGAATTTGTTAAAAGTAAAAGTTTTATTCAAGTTTGATAAAATGTTCGATTTGCGGGTAAGAAGACATGCTGAATTCGCATATGACAATCGTTTTCTCACCGGATGTAAGATCGCTCTGAATCCGGCTGAAACCGGAAAATTTGTTAAAAGTGAAAGTAATCTGAAGATTTGAATATTTGACAGCGCAAAACGGATATCTGAATATACCTGAACTTGTTAAAATTCAGCTGGGGTATCCGGTTTGCACCATCAAATACGAACTTGGTCTTCTCCGATTATTACCATTGGCCTTCACCTGTTTTTAAATGTTAAAAGTAAAAATGCTTAAGAAGTCTGTTGAGGACCGAATATCTACAAGACCGAATTGTCGGGAGCAAATATTAAAATTTTTGGGATCCCTTCGAAACCCTTGGTCTTGTTGCTATGGACTAGGTCCAACCGTGGGGAAAAAACCAACGGAAATATATTCTTGGACGGACCTGTAAAGTATATATTATATCCTCAGCCCCTTTCGTCAAAGAGCCAAACCTGGCCATGACGGATGAACAATAAACGGAAGCACTTACATCCCCTTGGATTACTTTTAATTTACAGGAACATTTGGACCGTAGAGCAAATCATTGAACACCTGGAATTGCCGGGGACAGCCGAAGATGAGATTTATTAGTCGGCAGAGTAGTTAAACCGTCAAGGCCAACCAGAAATATTACAGTTCATGACAACCGACAACATAGTGTATAGATGCGTTAGGACAATGTTGGTTTATTTTACGGTAATGAGGCTTTTAAGGACCACGTAAACTAGGCCTACGCTACGTCGGTTCAAATGTGTGAAGGAGCGACGTCAGAAAAGTTGTAAAAAAAAATTAATTTTTTTTGCCAGATCAGTATTTCGTCCGGAATCCGGCAAAAACCGGAAAGTTGATTAGAATTAAAAGTTTTATTTGAAGTTGATTAGATGACAGATTTAGGACTAAGAAAAGTCCCGAGTCTGTATATGACAATTATTTTTTACCCGGACATATAATTCGTCCGGAATCCGGTTGCAACCGGAAATTTTAAAAGTTAGATGTTCTCTATAAGGAGATACGCTGAATTCGTTTCTGAATTGTTCTTTTTTTGCTGGACAAGTAGTTCGCTCGGAATCCGGTCGAAACCGGGAATTTGGCAAAAGTCCAGCAGGAAGCTTCGGTCGGTATCGTCAAAATAGATATGGCTCATAGAGGTATATCTGAACTTGGTTTTCTCAGATGATTTGCGTGGCGAAGACTGGATCTGGTGAAGACAAGACCCAATTTTCTGGATCAAATAATAGATTTTTGGGATCCCATCGAAACCTTAGGTCTGGTTTTCCTCGTGCTTGTAACACAAACTTTATAATATTGTTCTTGTCCAGATGAAGTAATGGAGCGGTACAACATCATCAACATAAGGTTTGAGTGGTGTTGAGTTCATCTTTGCCAATTTCTCTTTCTGTCTTCTGTTTTGTCCGTTGGCGGTTACTCCTCTTCTGATATTTTGCTTAGTTACCTTTGTTTTCCACTAGCATCCCGATCAAAGTATTGAATACTATATTATCTCTGGCCACTGGGTAGAGAGTTTGGCGTTGATGACATGCACAGGCTTTTTAGTTGTTAAGTTCTTGGTTGGAGCAGGGACCCATACATTTCCTGTAATGACTCGCCATTCAGGGGGCTTGTCAATTAGAGATTTCTGATGCGCTCTTGACCGAGCGTCAGATAGTTCGAGAGATACCCACGTGAATAAAATACCCGACTAACCAGATAGAAAAAACTTCTGGCGGCTGTTGTGCTGAACTAGGAATATTTCTCTGTAATGGAAGAGTATCCTGGATATTTTTTCCTACCTTAGTACCTGGTGGCATGCTGGCAATTTTGTCTATCTGAGCAAGAACGCCGATTTGACCCAAGCGGAATTTTCGGAAACTCGGTGAGGCTCTGGCAACGTCGCTACATAGAAGCATAGGATATGACACGCCCCCTGAATGGCGAGTCATTACAGGAGAATTATGGGTCCCTGGTTGGAGTCAGGTGGTCGATAGTGTATTCAATTTGTGGAGTTTAAAGGGATGTTTGGTAGTTCGTGTGTTATATTATTACAAGGCAGGCAATTTCACATGGTATTCTTAAAACTATTGCGCCAAGTTTATTGCCCGCGGTGCTTGTCCAAAAAAAGGAGCTTGGATTTGGTTCAAATTTGATGCTTTTGGCAGTATTCAGCGTTGCCTCACGTTGGATCTCCCTTGGCCAGATTGTTTTCCAGTCTAGTTGTCGACACGTGTAAAGATCTAAAGCGTTAGGCTTGAGATATAATTTCCCCACAGATATTGGCTTCGCTCGTTTCTCTTGGGAGCCGTATCCTACCATGGCTGATTTGAAAGGAGGGGTGAGAGGCTTCGGACTTGCTTACTTAGTTAACGCCCGTTCCGGTTGGTTTCCAAGAACGTTCCACCCTTCTACAAATATTTCCGTTCCAACCTCACCAAAGTTACTACGCTGACCGTTCCAACCTTCTCGGAATAGTAACTAATGGTAACTATTTGCTTACCACGCTCCGGAGCGTAGTAACTACAGATCTCTGTAACGTGATTGGTCGGATCCGCCGGCGACATGATATTCTACTGGAAAATAGAAAAGTCGTTCCAGCCTTGACGGCAAAAAGCCAGAATTTGCGACTTCATGCGTAGTAACTGCGGTAAGTATGATGGAATACGCTCAGAATAACTATAGTCCCAATGGGTCTCGATCCCAGCCACTTCTGAATATCGTCCAGTGGCCAGTGCTTTGCTTGGTTATGGCGTTCACAGTGTAGTACTGGTGGCAGAACTCGGTACCATTAAAAGTAAAAAATTAAAGACCCAAGCTTAAACCTACCCAACTTTTAGAGATACTAGCCAATCAGACTATGGGCAGAACCTGATTGGCTGATGTCTAACCAGATCCGATTGAAAAATCACACACACACGATCTATTGAACTTGGCTCAGCATTGTATGTAGTAACTTGGCTGCATGTACTATGTAGTAACTTGGCTCAGCATAGGTATAGGTATTTTTTGGGGGCGAATACACCGATATTACTGCATTTAAAAGCAACAACCTAAGAACTAAACTAACTATGAGGCACTTTACGCGCTTCTAAATGAGAAAGAGTTGTCAGTCTCTAACACTCTGTAATGTTAAAAAGGACCGTTGCAGCACTTACGTACCTTCCGGCACGGTGGGTCACGGTACAGAATCGGCCCCATGGCTATAAGAGTGTGAGTTAGCACGAAGCTTGCAGTACTAAGGAATTATCACGCTCTCTTTTAAGGCGTAAAGTCCGTAAAATTATATGTTCTAGAGGTCACCAGCCTCGAATTACCTAACCTCGAAATTGGTCTCACAGGGTTAAGAGGCGATTTCTGTGCAGTGTCCTAACTGTCAAAAAACAAAATTTTATGACCTATCACCTAGTAAGGACTCCACTGAATTCCGTTTGATATTTTCGAGGCCAGTTTTGACGTTTTGTATTTTAACCTCGGCGACCTTTCCTGTATACGCGGATTGCTGTGGTAAAACTTTCATCCGGTACATTTTCTTGGTTTAAAGTTATACATGAGCTCTTCTTTGCCGATAAGATCGTGTACTCCCATTTCCTGACTGTTGAGATAAACCTTTGAGACGAGACATATTGATATAACTTTCTTAGAATGAGCTCATTGACTGGAAAATCAGTAACCCAACTAAATCATCCTGCTAGTTGTATTTTGACAACTACAAGCTATGACAGAATGTTACTTGAACCTTCTACGAACCGATTTAGAGCAATCATGGTAGACTCAAATCGCGGAAGTTTACATTGAGACGGGGCAAACAGAACAGACGTCGTATTGGTTCGAAAAAACCTGCTCAATTCAATTCAATCTAATTCAATTTATTTCTAAAACGTGCAGCGGACAAGCCGAATATTCGTTTGGTCGTCAATAAAAATATATATACAATTTATAGTCAACACTTACGAATTAATTTAAAATAACAGTAATCGTCAAATACATTTAATAAAAAGAGGTAAACTCAGGTACACAATTACTTACTAGCACTGGCGTTAAAAACCTTGACAAAGGAGGGAACAAAGCTTTTCAGATATCGGTTTCGAGACACCTGAATAGGCTGTATGAGAGGTACAGCTTCTGCCACTGCTCTTGCGGGTCTTTCTCGATGTGGCTTGAAATCAGGGGGCAGTATGGATCGATGGGATCAAGCGACAGCTTTTGTCGACGACTAGCAAGGGAATCTAGGCCAAACTGTTCAAGGAGGGCACAGTATGGGATTTTTGGCGCTTTTGAAATGATCAACAATGCCCGAAATTGAACTCTCTTCATCAGCTTGATCTAGCATTCCAGATTTTAGTCTGTTCGTTGTCCAAAAGTTAGTTAAGCCCCGTTTACAAGCATGCCTAGTCATGCACAGAAGCCTGGGAACGTGCATAGTATCACCGTTCACACCCATGCCTACGTACGGTTTAGGGCCAGGTACGGAGTTCTGGGCTGTGGCACTTGGTGCCTGGGTAAGACTAGTCACGAGCATTCCCGAAAGCTCCACGTGAAGCAAATGATGGGCAAAGATACAACAAAACTAAGCGTCCCGTGGCCCCAAAGGAAACTCAATAACCTCAACCCCTACCCGAGAAAGGAGATCCCTCGGAAATTTCCATTATAGAACCCTACAGTGTGCGCGAAAAGTTACGTAGGCTGGAGATGAGTAAGAGCAGCTATCTTGGTGAAATACCAATAAAGCTCGATTTTGAATATGCCGAGGAACTTAGTTTTGTTTGGCTTCCATTTTCAACCAGTGTTCTTTAGAGGGAATTTTGCCGGACTGCTTAAAAATTGCTTTTGCCACGCCTATACCCAAATCCGAAAATGTTCAGTCTGTCAACGACCTAAGACCGATCTCTATAACTACTACTATATGTCTACAGTGTTTGATAGTTTTTATTGAGCAGTTATTTGTGGATATTGAGGCGAATCTAGACCCAAGACAGTTTGGTTTCCGACCTGGTTGCAGCACCCCTCATTACCTAGTTAGGCTAGTCAATGACCTTTTGAGTGAAAAATTTCGCACAGTTTCAACACTCGGCGATGTATCATTACGTCAGCGACTCCTTTTATCGGAAAAAGCAAATGTTTGCGTTCTTTCTTGTGCAGTACTCCGTTTGTCTCTGCCTATCTGGCTGCAGCTATACGAACCTGAAGCTGGTTAAATGTTTGTCTGTTCATTGTTGGGTTTGTTTAAGTTTGTATTGTAGAGTGTCGATTATGCACTGTCAGAAGTTTCATAACAGATAGCGTATAACACTTTCAAGAATAACACCTTTTCAATTGGTAAAAAATACTAACGGGAACGAAAGAAACATAACAGATAACATCCCAAAGGTTTATCTGTTAAAACCGCGCATCCTTCTGTTGTCATTATGTAACTTCTGACAGTGTAGTATTTTACCTATTGAGGGTGTTGTTGGAGATCTAGGCACGAAATAGTATAAACTTAATTCTTATTGGTCATAACACTTTATTTCTAACTGAAAAGGTGTTATTTCTTGAAAGTGTTATGCGCAATCTGTTATGAAACTTTTGACAGTGTGGTCTTTGGCCGGAATAAAGCTATTACGATGATCTTTTAAGACATAGGAAGAGAAAAATGCGTGTGCGTAATTTCTGCTAAGCGATATTGTGAAAGCGGTCGATAGTCTGGATCATTCTGTAACGATCGCTGAATCCAAGGAAATGGGAGCTCGTCGCAAGTTTTTTAGCAGAACGTAATAAGTGTGTTATGGTAAGTAGAGCTGATATTTCGGATTTGTTTTTAAATTTTCTGTGGTAGTCCCCAAGGGCCAGGGCACCAAGTTGGGACCTTTAACGTTTTTGATCGTTTTAACAATATTTTACTCACTATTTTTAACCGTTTTAAATTTGCGGACGACTTGTCGCTTCGAACCCTAACCAGACCGAGCAATATTTGTCAATTATTGCCAACCTCAAGAATGATGAGCTGGCTGACGTTAAGCTGTCAGTCAGTCGAAAGAACAGTAGAGTTCTGAGGAGTTCTTTCGTTAAAAAAGATATACCTTTCTTGGAAAACATTGGTCCGGAATGTAGAGACAGCGTGAAGCTTCTTGGTGTGATGATTGACGGGGATTGGAAATGGAATTCACGGGTGGATAAGATTCTCCAGAAGGCTGCTCCACAGCCGTTCGCCTTTCTTCTTAGGTTTGGTCTTTCACCAGTAACAAAACGTGTTCTTTCGAAGAAAAGTACTCTTGTGCTCCCCATGGCAACCCTGGCAAAGCTCCTCTTTCTTTGGCCTCCTGGCAGAACCCAACCAAGCGATCTGATTGGCTATGCATAAGAGAAAATAGAACCAAGGTCTATTCTCCTTATGTACCTTATAGCAGCGCGCTCCGAGGAAAAGACAAAACTATGTAGCCTACGCCGTATTACACTTTATTACGTCTATTTGAACAATGATTTACAGGCTGAGAACTTTTTATTCATCTTACAACATAAGCATGAGTGGTTCTGAAGAGATAGTGCACCGGTTTCCTCACAGTGTATCATCGTTCTCGTACGAGCGCCAGGAAATTGACAGAGCAACGTTGGTTGCTATTCATGTCTGGATTATTTCTAGCGTATAGAGTTTTTTTGTCCATCCAATGCTGGGAAGTGTTTAGCTCTTCTTAGATGGTTCGACTTGGATTCCTGCCTAAGGTCATCTGGAAAATGGTTAAAGGACCCCTCGCACTATTTACTCTTCAACTACGTATTCAAATATATTAAAATACTTTAAAACTAGGCTGTTCTTTCAATAAATAACCCACGGGTTTGGCTGCTCTAAGCCTTGTCCGAGACCCGCTGACTTTTAGTGAAAACACGGAAACAATTTACATAACCGGTTTTTCTGATGGAAAAGCTTCTCGCAGACAACAGTCGACAGAGTGATACACATGGAAGGTAGAAAAAACGCCGAGTGAGAAAATCAGAGTGGTTTTTTTTAGAGGGGTTAGAATATACCGTACGAAATTGGGGTCTCCGGGTTCAGAAATATATGGAGTAATTATAGAAGTAGGTTGCGTTAGTATTAAAGGTAATGCAGGTCCTTTAAGAAATGGCTTCATCAAGCTATTTCCCAAAACCTTTGCACATGATTGCCTCCAGTTGTTTCTAACCACCCAAAAAAAAACAAATCTGTTTCTCTTTCAACTTTCACCGCAGTGAGCAGTTTCTGTCTGATCTTTAGGGCTCCAGGGCCAGATAAAACAGGTTGATGGGATCATCTCTTAAAGATTTAACTAAGGACAAACTGACTTTTAATTCAGAACAGGCAGAACTTTTTTCTGGTCTTCGTCAGCTTAAAGCAGGAAAGGGAACTGACTCTCCCATCCAGCGCAATCAAACTTGATTCGCAGTCAGCTTGGTCTGAATCATACCAATGTTTATTCGTCTTGGAATCAAGGCAGTACCTAATTGTAACGAGGGCAGACAGTTTACTGCTTGGGGCTAGGAGAAAATAGATTTATAAGGGGATGGGAAAGTGTGCCCCTACTGTGTCCTATGTGTGGGAGGATGATGAAATTGTGGTCTATTTAGTGTTTGAGTCAGAAGAATTGAGTGAACAGAGAAGGTGCAAATATTTTCATCAAGCAAATCCGTTTCGTTTTGATTCTTCTTTCCCTCTCGTATGTCATCTTTCCTTTCCTTGGGGCGGTTTTGCAAGGATTTTTTAGCTGAACGGAAGATGCTGTCTATAAGAAAGTGTCATGGATAATGCCAGCTTCACGAAAATTTTTGAGCTGGACAAAAACTCCACAGAGCATGCAACTTTGTTCGAAAGTGCTACCCGAGCTCCGTTGAACAAACTTAGACTCCTGATTTGTAGGCAAATTTTATTATAAGTAAGTAAGTAATTTATTTATAACCCGCCATTTTCAGAAAGCGGAGTAAATGAAGAAAGTAAATAAAACACATAAACTTACACAAGAAGACAGTTAATTTCAATCGTCGCCCAGGAAGCAGTGTAGAAGGTCGTGCGCTGGTTGGGTTCTGTTGTCAACGATTTTTGATAGCGACGAAGAAACATCCAAAAGGGTAACACTTGCATCTTGAATTTTGAACTTCTCCGTTAAAGTATGGTTACGGCATAGTTTCGAAAAGTGGAGCAGGTGCTCCATGGAGAACTGAAACCTAAGCTTTTACGTCGTCGTGTCAGCCGTAAGGGCCTCGGTGTAAAGGAAGTATGTAACAGCTTACGTCAGTCTAAAGGACCGTCATTGAAACAATTTCCGAAAACTATCAACTACCTTCTCACCCTTACTACCTTATCAACTGTCAATCACCCCTTTTCTTTGTCTGGCTCTGACTCCTAGTGGTGGTATGAAACTGTGGAGCGTTCGACAGAGCGAGCTAACCATGGCTGTGCTTGACCTTTTCATGAAATCTGTCTCCCTTTCCTCTTTTCCTCATTTTTCCTGATAGTGATTTGAAACCTGCAAATGTTCGACGAAGCTCACCGCAACCTCGTTTAAAGTTACCCATACTCTCCTTTAGGTAGGAAGATACAATGGAAGGGTGCGCCTCTCTGTTTGAAAGATTTCCAGGAAACTTCTTTTCTCAGGAACTATTTCCATACCTTTGACAATTTCCAAGTAACAAGGAAAGCCAATAAGTCTTTTCTGCAGACTTCTTTCGCTTTCACCTCAAAGTAGCTCAAAGAACCTGAATATATAGATGAGATGCTTCAACACCCAGTTTTGCCTACGTTGCAATCGTCTCCAGCTGCTACTCCCTTCTGTTATTTTTCAGATTTTTTTCCTTCGCATGATAGCGAAAAGTAATTGCAAAAAAATGTCGAAAGGTGTGTCTGGCCAAGGACCGGACTGTGAGTTTTCTAATGCTGCGACAAACAGTCAGTGTCGGGAGGTTATGGATTGTAATTTCTCCCCAGGATTTTCGGCTCCATTATCATTTCCATATGGAAAAGTCAGATTTGTTCAACTTGATGATTGAAGTGGTGAGAATCTGGGTAGGAATCCGTGATCTGTGTTAACACTATTAGCTTAATATAAAGGTCAAACAAAATCAAGCCTTTTGACGGGAAAGTATGATGTCAAAGAATGTGAGCCGCGAGCGCAAGTATGTACAAAACAGCTCGTGACCAGCGATTGCCATATTGCTAGACCGCTTGCCTGATCGCGACTAAAAACAAACGGGAACGATTGGACTGACTGATCTCTCCGACCTTGGTATGACAACAGTAAGCCTATTGCTAGGGGTGTCTAACGAAAGTGGAGGAAAAGTAAAGGTTGTATTAGACACAACATGGAAAGATTCTTTTCAGTTAATTTTTTTTTCCAACGTTACGGGGTATGGCAATAGTCAAGACACATTGCAGCTTGCTTTTCAGAAATACTGAACTTGTTGAAAATCGCCGTTTCATTTTCGAAGACAAACCACGCCAGCCACTTTGTCCGCCAACTATGAACTCCATCTATTGGATTGGATTTTTTTTTTCTCTCTACATGATTCACTGATCTACAACGCCTTGCATTTTGACACGAGAAAATGCCGCAGAATATTGGAAATCGGGAAAGCTAGACAAAATGCAGTAGTATAAGCCTCTTATTGGAAAACGGCAAAGACCGATATATACTACTGATCTTCTTTTAGTTTCGAACCAGATCCGGCCCCTGTGGTGTGAGATGAGGGTAGGCTACCAAAAAATGTCCGAGTCTGATCCTGTTTGAATGTCTAGATCCGTCATCTTCGAATTCTTGCAATTTGCCAGTCGGATTAGTCTGGGGTCCACTGAACCGAAAGTCTTCTCCTTCTAAAAGTGGACTGTGATAGCTGGGGCAGCACTTTTAGAGATCACCCGATCTCCCATACGTTCTGTTACCCACGAAAGTTACCGGGATACAGCTTTATGGAATTTCTGTATATGATTTTCTAACGTCTTCAACCGAACTATTTTGCGGTTGCGGTTTGTGCGGTTGCCATACACGATCGAGCTTTCGACCAATCAAAAACAAGTAGATGTAAACAAACACCAAACAGTTCAGAAGCAGCGTTGCCGCCTGTCGCAGAATTCTGCGGTTAACGACAGTTTTCACTTCTTCGACAGAGCAAGCCAAAATTCTACACCGGTTCCTTGCAAGTAGATATAAAAAATAAACAAAAAATCTTTTACGGCCAAAAGTCACATGCTCCAGACAAGAAAAATTGGCAATAGTGTTCACAAACCAAGAATTCCTAGATATTTCACCTTTGAATTGGAAGATATTAAGAAGAATAAACAGATACAAATTATTCAAGCTGAGCTGTAATGTGGTTGTTCTTGAGTGTGGGTTAAGGCCTTTTAGGTAGTAGAAAGCTCCACTTGCATATAGGCCCAGATTAAACAGCAAATAAGTTGGATTGTGGAGAGTTTAAGATTATTCATTTTTTTTTTTTGTGACTGTTACAGAACTGTTTGTCAGTCCATTATAAAAGCCTCATTTTTGTAGGCCGGAGGCTATGCTAAGTTGCTGTCACTGTCAGAGGCGTTACTTGGATCGTACAAGGGTCGTGCATAGATCTTTAATAAGTTACTCTGAGGTGCGGACCGGATCTAGCCTCTGGCCGAATACCTCTCCTGAATAAATTTGTCGAGGAGCAAATGTTAAACCCCAAACGGAGACGTTCCCCGTGATCTCGTTGCTTTTTGCCAGGAGAGACCCCAAGAAGTTACTCGCCTGTACTTTCGTGGTTCCCCTCGACTCGCCAAGAAATCCCTCGGGAACGGTGAGAGGTTGTCTTTAGAGGCTTAATGAGCCTCTTGAAAAGATAGCAAGTTGGCATCTTAGATACGGCTTGGAAAGGACCGTGCCAAAATATAGTAGAAATTAAATCTACGCTGACCGGTTTGTGTACCACATATTTTTCGAGATGAGAAAGTTAAACGTGAACCTATCTATCCGCCTATCTGTTTTTAGTAGATGGGATGTTGCAACTAGGAATAATCGCAAGAAAGACACCACTGCGCCAAAATCTTCTACACAGTTCGTAGCTCATGAAACGTACCACGTACCTGCCTTTTTTGTTTATTCTGCGCCCTCGCGGCCGTGCGATTTAAAAGCTAGATTGAAATTCTAGAGTAGGCTAATTTCGCAGACCTTCTGCTAACTGATTTATTGTGGTTATTGTTCTTTTTTTCGCCTTAAATATACCGGAGAGTTGGTCAATGACTTTGTACCTCTCGTATTTGTTTTCGATTTTTTCTATATACCTTCAAAGAACTATTCACGAATTTTTAGTATAGACCACTTTGTCTAGACTGAATATTGGGTGGTTTAAACTTGACGATTGGTAGGGTTCTCAGTGGATCTTAGAAATAATCGAGTACAGGGCGATCCTTCCTTTACTGACAGTGGTAAAACCACTTTCTTTTGTCAAATACATCATATGCATAAGAAACGCAAAAATGATAAAGAATATAAAGTTGTTTAGAAACATTGAAATAGAAACATCCAAATAATCTCCAGCGGTAAATGGATTTTTTTATTCATAGTACATTATAATTGATTCATAAATCGTGACATTTGGCTACAAAATGGTGCCAAATTAGAGAAGACGATCAAACAAGAAACGCAGTGTGCGCGGAAGATCAGCTTCACCTTAGACCTTCCATCTAACGGCGCAAAGGGCGCCGACAGAAATGGCGCAAAGGGTGCCGACAGAGCTTGTCCATTCGTCCCGCAGCGGTGACGTCTTCTCATTCAGGTACTATTGAGGTACACAGCCGTTCTGAGATCTCGATCATATCTCCACCTCACTGTAATTTTGGGGCGGCCTCGCTTTCTTCTCTTGTCTGGCTTCCAATCATAGGTTATTCGATGAAGGCGGCTCTCTTCCATACCAACGACGTGTCCCAGGTATGTCCACCGCTTTCTTTTAAGTAACTCAATGATAGAAGGCTGACCTGTTTTTCAACGTATTTCTGCTTTGGTGATATTTTGTTTATATTCAAGATTCTTCTTAGGCTCATATTTTCGAATGCGGAGATCCTTTCTTCAAGCTGGGTGTTTTTTGGGGGTAATTATGGAGCATTCACTAGCGTAAAGGAGTATTGAAAGTACAATGCAACTGAACAGTCGTAGCTTGAGTCGCATTAAATATGTGTTGCTTCTCTAAATAGGTTTTAATCTGTTTAAGACACCTGTTGATTGCCCAATTCTACGTTTTCTCTCTGTCGAGATCTCTCCGTTACAAAATTACAATCAATCCAGCTACCCAGGTACTTGAACTCCTGGACTTGTTGTAGATCCCTGTTCTTGCAATGGAGAACAAGTAGAGAACTTGTGATTGCCATGCTTAAATCTGGTTGCACTGTTTTCAGTCTTTACGGACATTCCGATTCTTCATATAGCGCTATAACCGTATTTTCTATTTTCTCGGGAAATCCACATTTTTTCAGAACTCTCCAGAGTTGACCGAGATTCTTTTGATTCTTCAACAAGCATTCGAAATACAGCTAGACCTACGTTGCCTGGGCAACGTGAAGTGTTAGCAACCTTTGTTCGGCTTCGCCGACTAAAGTGTTGCTAGAGCAACACTTTGGCTTTGTTTCTTCGCTAACGGTTAAATGCTGAATTGGTCAACCCATCGAGGTTTTCACAATGGAGTTCCAATCCATGAATAATAATTTTCTCCACGTGGTTATCTCTCAGCGTTGAACAAGAAAAAAACAGAATGTCTTAAGTAGGGAATTTAATAAGGACACATACTAGGAAAAGTCAGAAGCCCCTCATCGCTGAAGATGATTATGGTGTAATCACTGATTGTTAGGTTCAATTTCCTGACTTGTCTCACAGTTGGGTTCCTCCTATTCTTTGTTTGAGTGTGTACCTTACTACTTAAGTTGTCAACCCCTCAAAGACTTAATTCTAAGTTACAGTGATAGACCATGAAGACTAATTTTCTTACCCTCAGATTTATAGAGATCAAACAAAATATGCACCAATTTGTACTAGTTTCTAGCCCCTTATGAACCCCTTCTAGCAACCAATTCCTACCTACAAATCCATCTCCCGTGATAGATATAGTACTAAATTGTTTCCAGTTCAAATACACCAGGAACAAATAATAGGATTAATAGGTACACCAGCTAGCAAAAGTTACAAGCCCCTCATCGCTGAAAATCATTCTGGTCTAACAGTCGATTTTTGCTTACAAATAAAAAAACAACAACAGAATATTCGAAGTCGGGACTAAATTGACTTTGCTGCCAGTTGAACTTTATCCTCTTCAATCGTAGACATCGTGACTCGTGCAAACTTGGAACATTAAATTATGTAATCTAGTTTGTATTATAAAGCTATCCGTAACTTTTCAGGATCAAAATACCATAGATGCCCTTCTGCTAATTATTTCGAAACTATGTCGTTGGTTTACATTATCATTCGTATCCGTTGCCTTAACACGGCCGGAAACCTCTCGCCGCTGAAGAAGGTTATGGTATAACAGCCGAATGTTACTTACAAGTCCCTGACATCCTCACAACTGGGTTCCGCCTATTCTTTGTTTGAGTTTGTACCCTACCACTAAAGTTGTTAACCCCTCAAAGACTGATTCCATGTTACAGTGATAAACCAAGGAGACTAGTTTTCTTACCCTGAACAAGAACAAAAAAAAAATGTGCACCAATTTTCACAAGTTTTTAGCCCCTCATGAAAGTTTTCTAGTAACCGATTCTTACTTACTTACAAGTACATCTCCCCGTGATAGTCATGGTACCAAATTGTTCTGACGATCAAATACACAAGAAAGAAATAATAGGAATAATAGGTACGCCAACTACCAACGTTGCTAACCCCTCATCGCCGAAGATGATTATGGTCTAACAGCCGACTGTTGCTTACAAGTACCCTAAACGTCCCACGATTGGGATCGGCCTATTTTTGGATTCAATGTGCACCTCACTACCAAAGTTGTCAACCCCTGCAAACTTTCAAACTGTTGTATCGTAAGAAGGAATTTTTGTACCAAGAAACAGATGACATATACTTTGATCAGCTCATCGAGGTTTACCCGACGCCGTTGAAAACAAATTCTATCTGTATTAGTTCAAAAGTTGACTTTTTTGCCGTAGGCCAACTTTCTAATATCACCACTTAGAAAGGAGCAAAGGATAAGCTCTAATTGATTTAGCAGTGAGAGAACTTTTAAAGTTTAGGAGACCCATCTGGTATCATTTATCTTCCTCACTCCCAAGTGTAAGAAATGGAATGAGAAACTCAGCTGGAATCACGAAGAGAAATGGGTAGAAATAATAGATGGCAGCACTTCAATCAATCAATCAATCAATCAATCAATCAATTTATTTTGCCAATATCATTATAAGATAGTTTGGACGCGTCACAAAGAAGACAATGATACAAAACACACAACATGCACAATTGAGATTAAGCAGAAATATTGACAGTTATAAATAAATAAACTAAATCAAAAATATATTTACAATTACTCAGATTTTATATTTACAATTTAATTCAGTCAGCAGTCAATTTCTCCGAGCTTGTTTTCATTAAAATTCTGAACGAAATAAGGCACAAACGACTTCTCATAGCGGCTTGTCCTGCAAGGAGGCGTTTGTAGCTGCTCCACTTCACTCAGCTTTGATTTGAGTCTTGTATTTGGGCGACTTTTTGTAACTATTTTGTCCGTGAAGTCTGGCAGAATGCTTCGGTGTAACGGGGAAGCAAGACATTTCTTGCCAAAGTCCATCAGTAGGCAGTGCCTGCGGCTGGAAAGCGTTTGCAGTCTTAGCGTTTCTAGACTTGACTCGTAGTCGTTATACTGGCTACCCAAGAGGATCTTGCAGACCCTCTTTTGTAGTGCCTCAAGCTTGTCCGTCTGATCCTGTGATAATGCTGCATGCCATACCGGACAGGCATATTCAAGGCTGGGCCGAATGTGTGTCTTGTACACTGTTAAGAGAACCTTCCGGTCCTGGGAGAATCGTCGAACCACCGCAAATAGTTGAAGAAGTAACCCGCCTTTCTTGATTATATTGTTTACTTGGGTTTTCCAGCTCAAGTCGCTGTCAATGTGAATGCCAAGGATTTTTACCGAGTTTACTGTAGATAGACCAAGGCTCTGGATACACGGTACTTCTCTTTTCAGGAAGCAAAACCTGAGGATGGAGCTCTTCTCACTTTCGGACCCGTGGGAAAATGACACTTTTTGGTTTCTGCAAATTTTTATATTTATCCCTCAAAGAAGATATTATGTTGGTTGCGGGGCCAGGGAACTACCACACATATTTTGCACTTATAGATTTTAGTCCATCTTCAGTTTAAAACAGGTGCCTGTCTGCTTGCCTGCTAGAACCGAGCTTTCCACTCGAAAACAGAAGCATGGTTTGATGAAACGAAAGCTTGACTGAATAACTTCAGATAGTCCTCTCTGACATAGGCTATACAACTCCACTTTACTTCACACACTGTAGGCTCTGGCTCAATGACAAGCGAAAACCATCCTTTTTGGCCCCAGGCAAGAGTTCTACGGATATTCATCAATCCGGCCTAAGGTCCACACTTTCCGTAAAAATCGCACAGCTTAGACCCTTACCACTTTCTAAGAATAAGCGCAAATTGGGGTACTAGCAAAAAAACAAGACCAAAGGTTTCGATGGGATCCCAAAAATGCAATATCTGATCCAGACAACTGGGTCTTGTCTTAGCCAGATCCAGTCATCGCCAGACTCCTTGAACATTTTTACAATTAAAATTCAGAAACAGATTAAGGCCAAATAGCTAATCATCTGAGAAAAACTTCCTGCCACTACAACGAATTTCCCGATTTCGGCCAAACTCCAGAACTAATTGTCCGGCGAAAAAAAGAAAGCTCAAAAATGAACTCAGGGTATCTTCTTTCCCCAATAATGAACATCTAATCAACTTCAAATAAAAATTTAACTTATAACAAATTTTCCGACTCCAGCTGGATTCCGGTCGAACGATATGTCCGGGTAAAATGTGATTGTCACACACGGATTCAGCATCTCTTCTTACCCCTAAATCGATTATCTAATCAACTAGAAATAAAACTTTAACTTCTACCAATTTTCCGGTATTGGCCGGATTCCGGGCGAACTATATATCCGGATAGAAAATTGTTTTCATATAAGTGTTCAGCATGTCTTCTTGCCTTAAATCGAACATCTAATCAACTTCAACTAAAACTTTTAATTTTAACAAACTTTCCGGTTTGGGCCGGATTCCAGGCGAACGACTTGTCCGTCGAGAAAATGGTTTTCACCACCGTGTTCAGCGTGTCTTCCTACCCCTGAATCGAACATCTAATCAACTTAAAATAAAACTTTTACTTTTAACAAACTTTCCGGTTTGGGCCGGATTCCGGGCGAACTACTTGTCCGTCAAGAAAATCGTTTTCACCATCGTCTTCAGCATGTCTTCCTACCCCTAAATCGAACATCTAATCAACTTAAAATAAAACTTTTACTTTTAACAAACTTTCCGGTTTGGGCCGGATTCCGGGCGAACTACTTGTCCGTCAAGAAAATAGTTTTCACCACCGTGTTCAGCGTGTCTTCCTACCCCTAAATCGAATATCTAATCAACTTAAAATAAAACTTTTCCTTTTAACAAACTTTCCGGTTTGGGCCGGATTCCTGGCGAACTACGTGTCCGTCTAGAAAATGGTTTTCACCATCGTCTTCAGCATTTCTTCCTACCCCTAAATCGAACATCTAATCAACTTAAAATATAACTTTTACTTTTAACAAACTTTGCGGTTTCGGCCGGATTCCGGGCGAACTACTTGTTCGATGACAAAATGGTTTTCACCATCGTATTCAGCATGTCTTCTTACCCCATAATCGACTATCACATTAGCTGTTTCAAAATATTTTTTTTTGCCCCTTAATTTGAAACCCCTCCCCCACCCCTAAATGTAGGGCTACAAAGCCCATCTACGAACTTGACTGGTCCGACGACCCAACGAATCCTCACACCAAGTTTCATCAAAATATCTCATTCCCTTCGAGAGTTATCGTGCTTACAGACGGACGGACAGACGGACAACTTTTGCGATGTCATAGGTATCCCTCCACTTACGTTTTGGGATCCCAAAAAACAGCCAATAGTTCAGGGATAATACCAAACGAAAGAAAATTAAACCTTAAAAGCGAAGATAATCCCCCAACCTTATGACTTACTTTGGTGGCTTATAGTTGATCATTAATGGTCCAGTACTGACCATGACCGATCCTCTATAAACCATAAGTAAATGATACCTCTTATACCGCTTTTCCTTCAGTGGCGAAAAAGTTTGTATGGTCAAATTTTGTGAGGTTGATTCGTTAGATGGAGTTCACGTAAACTAACCCACAAGAGCAACATTGTGACACATTTTCAATAAGTTTCAGCTAAAATCTTAAAATTATGGAGGTATTAGTATTTCAGGATCTCCGGTTTTCGAAGATAGGCAAATCGATTTTCGTAAAAAAAAAAAAATAGGATTTGAACACATCGCTTAGCTTCGGCTGCATACGTGCCAAATGAGAAGCAAACTGACGCTGGATGACTCGTTAGGCTGTTGGAAAATGTAAATTGAAGAATTATCCAGTATAGCCCACGGTCCGTTGTAGACAGGTTTCCCCTAAATATTGGAATTCAACGAGGTGCGATCACATATTCGAAAGTTTACTATCGTGTGGCTCAAAAAGCACCGGAGGGTTTTAATTCAAGAATATTGTTATTGGTCAAAATGTGTCTATTTTGTGACGTGTTATATTCCAACCGTGCTATTTTTAGCCTGCTCAGTAATTCTAATGAAATTTCTGAAGGACTATTGCTAAACGAGTCAAAGTTTCAAATTCTGTTGGGTAGTTGTCCCTGACTCCAACTAACGATTTGATCCACTCTGTCCTGATACACCTTGACTGAGCTGGGGTATTCGTACGCTACGGCTGTCAGGCGCCAGTATGACACTAAATGTCAAAATTGTAAGTGTATTTAGCATGTTTTAAAGTGTCTGTAAAGAATAGTTACAATTCGCAAAATAAGCTACTGCTACTGATCCCACATTGTAATCGTAATGAATTGTCGCAAATCGAGATGGTATTGTATAGTCCATAATTCCAGCCGAGAAGTAATTTCGAAGACTTCTTTCAGCACCCAAGCAGTTCATCTACACGCATTTTTTTTTTTTAATGCCTTTCAATTCGTAACCGGTATTCTTCTCTTTGATTCTTTCTTTTCCGTGTGCTACCCCGTATTGATCGGGAGACAGATCAAAAATAAAACTAGACCTACGTTGCCTGGGGCACCTGAAGTGTTGCAGCAACCTTTGTCCGTCTTCGCCGACTAAAGTGTTGCGTTAAATCCTGAAGTTGTCAACTTAACGGAGCTTTTAAAAAGGTATGTTCTAAAAAGAATCATCACATGGTCAAAAGCTATTGTTCAGCTCGCAACACTTTGGTTTCGTTTCTTCGCTGTCAGTTAAATCCTGAAGTTGTCAACTTAACGGAGCTTTTAAAAAGGTATGTTCTAAAAAGAATCATCACATGGTCAAAAGCTATTGTTCAGCGTTGTAAAAACAACAACAAAAGAATATCGGAAGAAGGGACACTTGACTTTGCAGTCAGTTGAACTTTATCCTTTTCAATCGTAGACATCGTGACGGGTAAAAACTTGGAACAATGTCTTATATAATCTAGTTGGTATTATCAACGTATCCGCAACTATTCAGGATTAAAATACCATAGATGCTCTGTTGATTATTATGAAACTACCGCATTGTTTTACATTTTCGTTTGTGTCTGTTGCGTAAACAGTTACGACTAGGTTACAGCGATAGACCATCGACACAAACTTTCTTACCGTCAGATTTATAGAAATTGAATACAATGTGCACCCATTTGCAAAAATTTCTAGCCCCTCGTGAACTGATTCCTACTTACAAGTCCCTCTCCCGTGACAGACATCAAGTTCACCGAAAACAAATACCCCATTGTTTTACATTATCGTTTGTACCCGTTGTGTAAACAGTTAATCCTAGGTTACAGCGACAGACCATCGATACAAACTTTCTTATCGTCATATTTATAGAAATCGAATACAATGTGCACCAATAGACAAAAGTTCTAGCCTCTCTTGAACCAATTCTTACTTACAAGTCCCTCTCCCGTGATAGATATCAAGTTCACAGATAAAAAATAATTTGTACACCAGCTAGCAAAAGTTGCAAATCCCTCATCGCTGAAGATGATTGTAGCATAACAGCCAATTATTACTTACAAGTCCCTTGCATATCTTACCATTGGGAACCAAGTTGTAATTACCACCGAATTCACCGGAAACAAATAACAGGTACACCAACTAGCAAAAGCTGCAAACCCCTCATTGCCGAAGATAATTATGAGCTAACTGTCGACTGTTGATTACAAGTCCGCTACAGGTCTCACAACTGGTATCGCCTATTCTTGGTTTCAGTGTGTACCTAACTACTGAAGTTGTCAACCCCTTGAAATTTTCAAACTGTTGTACCTCATGAACTAATTTTTGTAGAAAAAAGTGGATGAAACACACATTGATCAGCTCATCAACGGCTATCGATTGCCGTCGAAAAAAAAAAAATCTACCTGTCTTAGTTCAAAAGTTGATTTGTTTGCCATAGACCAACTTTCAAACGACACGACTTCGAAAGGAGCTAAGGATAAGCTCTAGTTTCCTTAGCAATGAGGGAACTTTTGAAGTTTAAGAGGCAAATTTTATACCATTTCTCTACCGTAAACCCAAGTGCAAGAAAAAAGAATGGTAAACTCAGATGAAATCTCGAACAGACATGGATAGAAACAAAAGATGGCAGCACTTTCGGACCTGTGGGAAAAAGCCACTTTTTTGTTTCTGTAGATTTTTCTATTTATCACTCAAAGAAGATATGTTGGCTGTGGGGCCGGGTAACTGCCGCATATATTTCACACTTATAGATTTTAGTCCATCTTCAATTTGAAACTGGTGCTTGCCTGCTTGCGTGCTAGAACGGAGCTTTCCACTCGAAAGCAGAAACATGGTTTGAGGAAAGGGAAGGTTTGCTACACAACTTCAGATAGTCCTATCTGACATAGGCTATATAACTTCACTTCACTTCGCACAACGTAGGCTCTGGCTCGAGGTCCAGGTTTTGGCCCCAGGCAAGAGTTATATGGAGCTTTCCAAAATGTAATGTCATATTCATCAATCCGGCCTAAGGTCCACACTTTCCGTAAAACCCGCACAGGTTAGACCCTTACCAGTTACCAGGAATAAAATGAAATTGGCGGCATAGGAAAAAAAAAAAAAAAAAAAAAAAAAAACGAGCTCACAACACAATTCATCAATTCGTTCCTACGCATAATAACGTGTCCTCTATTGAATTACTTCAGCTAATGACTATATTGCACTAGAAACACATGGAAACAAGCGTAAGAGACACGAACCAGGGAACAGAAATTTGACCCTACTAACTGACTGGGCTTGAACGAAAAATACACTGACACAATGTATACTCTACGGTGACATAATAAGTCAGCTGGATTATTTTTATGTAGCTCTGCGCTAAGTTTGGTTGTTACGCTGCGAGAGTTATTTCAGAATAATGCACAATCATCACCGTCTCGTTCAGGTGAAATGATTCCAGTTTTAAAGTCAGGATCCGAGTTCGTTGACTAATTTAACCAAGCCCACCGAGGCCGCTGATTGGCTGCTGGCTTCCAAATGGAGAGGAGTTAAGGGTTGACAAGTGACAGTTTGGAGGTAAGCCCCGCCCTGTGGGAGGAGCTACGTGATGAAAAAGCGATGCTTTTTCATCGTGTCTTTTAGGATGTTCGTCCGTTCAGAGAAGTATCTTGTGTACACTGTAAAAAAAAATCCTCCGCACAAGGATTAAAGTAAACTGCAGTATTTACTACTCAGATTACTCTTATCCCTATTAGGAAGCAGTCCTTTTAAGGTCTACTTCTTGCTAATGTTAGTTCTAATACAGAAAATACAAAGCCGTATTAGGACATTCTAGGCGAAGTGGCGGACTAAAGTAAACCGGTTAAGAGCGGAACGTATCCGAATGCGGATCGCCTGTACCTAAAATGTGGTCGATAATGTGATCCCTAATCCGGGCGATTCTTTTGAATCTGGTACGTGAGTGCAGTCGAAAACCATCCAGATACGAATAAGCTGCGTCCAAATGTGGTTTATTGACATTTTGGATAGACGACGATTAGTCCGAACTAGGATTGAAGTCGTTTCTACAAGGAGGAAATACTACCGCTGTGTTCCACTGACCGAGCTGGTTTTGTCCGAAACCAGATAAACATACTGGAACTCTGAATAAAGATTAAAGTTAACTGCAGTATTTGCTACTCGGATTAGCCTTATCTCTTACAGATAAGATTAATACCAAATAGAGATAAGATGAATCCGAGTAGCAAATACTGCAGTTAACTTTAATCTTTATACGGAGAAACTTTTTTACAGTGAAAGCTCCTGAAAAAATAAGGTTGCCGGATCATCTCTCTGAATTTCAGCCAGCGGCCGAGTAAACTCGTAACTAGTAAACATATCACATTTATTAGGAAACTGTAAAATCAGATTTGAGAAAGCCTTGAAGCCTTGTCATTCTTAGTCATCTTCAAAAACAAAAATAAAAGATTAACTTTGACTTAATCACAATATCTTCTGAATTAATCATAACAATACTTCATTCACGTTTCACTTTTTTCACCAGCACAGTAATTGCCATTAACTGAATTTGTTGATGTCCCTTAAGGTTCGTAAAGTAACTGAATTGCAGTTCTTGGCAGACCAGCCTTGCAAGTGCCGTATGAGCTTGTAGCTCTTGTTCTTTTCTGTCTCTTTTTTACAATTCATTCGTTACAGTTTTCTGTTGCAACAGGGTTCATAAGCCATTCCTTGATTTTTTCAAACCATAAATTTTTCAGTTTCTTTTTTTGTAATTAAACGGTTTCCCCGAGTCCTTAATGCTCTCACGAGTGGAGTTCAGCGCATTGCCAGTATTTTTCTAGTGACCGAGTTCTGTAGTCTCAAAGGCACTCATTTTTATTGCAATTTTCTCACGAAGTATTCTGGTGCACGAGCTTTCAAGCCTTTTTATAATCATTAGTGCGGAATTCCCACACTTTCACCGAAAGTAGATTTCTGTGTTTGAAATTTTCCAGTTGGGTTTTATTTTTCGAAGGAATTCAATAATCGGACCGTGAACAGAATCCGCCAGAAAGTGGGGTGATTTTCGGTAACGGCGATTCGCAAATATGGAGGAAGGAATTGCAGTTTCCTCTCGAATTTGTTCGTGGGCACGAGCTTACAAGCGATTAGTGCGGTGTTCCGGAATGTATCCGGGAACTATATTCCTGAGTTAAGTTCTGAATGTTTCCAGCTGGGTTTTGGACTCGTCATAGCCGGACCGTGACCAGATTTTCAAAAGTGGGGTAATATTTGACGCTGTTTGAGTAACGGGTGGTCTACATAAACTTGGAGGAAAGAAAGGACCCGACAAGAAAGGTCGAAATATCGCAGAAATAAAAGCGAATCACCCGCACCAGGCGGCAATGATAATGTGAAAATAGTGATAATGTGATGTTATTATTTTTACTGCTACTTCTTACTGCCCTACAGAAAAACTTGGCGCCTCTCGTCAACAACATATCACATATAGCTTAATTAAGAAAATAAACCTACTGGGATGTCATCGAAAAGTTAAAACAGTAATAAAGAATAAAAACAAAAATTAAAAATAAATAAAACAGTTGAAACATCTGTTCAGGAAGTAAACAACGAAACTTTGTTCTGCGTTACCCCTGTGTTTGGGTAAAAGTTGTGACTTCCTTTGATTTTTTTTTCAGTAAGCATGGTTTTGAGGGGGGAGAGTATGCAACTGGACACATATTTTGGGACCTGGGGTGCGAGCGATATCGGTCCAGAAATGACGGAAATATTGAAACAGACAAACCCTTAACGAAATATTCATCCAATTATTCTAGGCCATAATTAAATAATTTTTTTCTTCAACCATCTTCAAACCCCATTTCAGTACTTCACTTCCCCCCCCCCCCCATCCACAAAAAAAAGTATGGCTTGCGCCTACCAATAAATAATGTTTGTTCAACTTTCTAGTTCCCTTAAAGTGAAAACCAACAAATTTAGCCTACACCCTAATTTCTTGTGGCCGAAGAGCACCCTATTGCATTTATGGTGATTAGCTCAAAAAATTAATCTAAGGCACTTCTTTCGAGCCCTTGTATAATGAGTGATGGTGAATTACCATATTTTCTTAGAAATATATTTCTGTGTCAGCTTTTGAATGTTTACCACTTGGTCCTATATTGCAGTACTGACCGTGATGTAAATTTGAAACCACAATTCGCGATTTCTTGGCGAAATCATTTGCAGGCAAAATTTTGACTGACTTCAGTTTGGGTTTGAGAATAGGGTTAAGAAAAATCGCTGGATCAGTAGGCCTACCTTTACTTAATCGTCCTGCCTACTCATGTTCGGTGGGAAATCGGCAAGTACCAGAATTTCCTTATTTTTTTTGATCAAGTGGTAGGCCTACCGACTGTCGTCAGTGCGGGTATGCTGATTATGGATGCTTTTGTGTTCCGTCCTGTTTGATACTTCTGACAGAATCCAGCAAAAGCCTGAAACTCGGTAGGCATTGTGCCATGTCTTTATCGGAAGTTCTGGGTCGTGGCATACAATACCGGGCTGCAGCTTTGTTGTTTCATGAGCGTCGTTAGTATGCGAGCGCTGGAATTCTGTTAGTTCTATGAAAACTCACCTGTCGGTGAAATTTTTTTTTTTAGCTTATTCAATTGTCACTAATTCTCTTAGAGTGGAGTTCAGCACAGTATACCTAGCTTACGAATCTTGTAGCCTCAAGAGCACCTTATTGGATTTATCGCCATTTTCTGACAAATGTATTCTATGGCACGGCTTTCAAGCCCTTGACCCTTTAGTGCGGAATTGCTGGAAGTGGATTACTGCGTCAAGTTTCGAATGTTTACTTCTGGGTTTTCCTTTGCGGCGGTTTAGTACAATTGGAGCGTGATCAAAATCTGCGGATAGTGGATTGATTTTTGACTGCGTTTCTAAGTAAAGTTGAAAACACGAATTGCCAGTTCTTCGCGAAAGTATTCGTAGGCACGAGCTTTCAATCAATATAGCAGGTGATCACTATCACTACGTCCACCCGTATGTTTGCCTACCGGACACTTTACCAATCCGTTTAAAGTTCGTCGACCCGCAAGTTTTTCCAGTCGTAAGACTGGTCGGAAAGTGTTAATGATACATTTGTTTGTAAATAAAGATAACCTTGAACCATTTATGTGTATATTACTTTATATATAAATAGGTAAGGTATTCTTTGAGTTCCGACTGACATTGGTATTCTGGTTTTAATCTGGTCCAGACTGGAAATGAAAAACATCATTAAGTACATAACGGACAAGTTATGGGATTGATTAGGAATAAATATATGCTTAAAGTATCTGGCAAACAACAAAAATGTATAAGACCCAAGTAAATACTCCACTTTGTCATCCCGTCCAAAACTTGTTTTGTTTATTTATCATTCAATTCGAAGCTTTTAGCTTGTCGTCATCGCTACACAATTACAAACAGATTGCTTATACTATTTTGTTGAAACAACCTTCGCGTTCTGCTTTAGTCAGTTCTTCGAAAGTTTTGAACTGTCACTTATCCCGGATAGTATTAGAGCGGCTGGTAACTTAATTTTGTTTAAAAGAAAGTTGAAGAAATTTTTAATTGAAAAAGGGGGTTGAATTTTGGGGGTTGGGTGGGGGGAGGTGAGATGGGGGGCGGTGGGTAGGTTTTGACGAGGAAATCATTTTTCTTTCCTATATTCTTTTTTTCTCTCTCTCTCTCTTTCTTTACCTCTTTTTTCTTTTCTTTTTTTGAAAATATATTAGATTAGTTTTCATGTCATTATTTATTGAATAATTTCAAGTTAAAAGGTGGTTAGAAGATACAGCCACCCACAGGACTTTTGTCTTTTATGTGGTTGTTGAGTTTTTTTGTACAATGTAGTTGTGTTTTTTTGGTGAAGTAAAAAAAAATATCTATCTAAATATCTATCTATCTATCATCGGGCGTTTTTTCTTTAAATGACTGGGTGAGTTTTGACTTAAATCAGTTGCAACAGTTCTTACGGCTTAATTTCTTTTTCTACCCAAATCGATCGGTCTAAGCATAATACTCTATCGTTCATGACTCTCACATTGCCGTCCTTTCACTTACACCAATTTTTCCTTCAGCTCCTATGCCATGTCAACGGCTTAAGAGAAACACCAGCCGTTTATTTCCATCTAATCATACCGTCTGTTTAGATTAGCATCTTCGCCTGTGCCGTTGCCCCATACTCCCCATTCGAATTATCGAATAAAGCCTGTAATGGTGCAGGAGATTCCAATAAGCCAAAAGGCTAGTTATTCATTTCATGAATATTCATGGAACATATTGAAACACTTTCTCATTATTTCCTGGGGATGCAAGGGACGGACTTGGTTATCCTCGCCGGGGCTGGGGGGATTAGTTTCTGTCGGGCGATTTTCAGAAAAGGAAGGTATCTTGTCTTCTGTAATTTGACGTCATTTGGTTCATTCTAAGTAGTGAACTGAAACATGAAAAGTGCCTCGGAAGGGATTTGAACCAGCAACAGCAGGATTAAGATATTAGTTAAATGATGATGCTACCTTTTCTTTTAGCGTATCTGCACTTGGAAGTCACTAACCAACGACCAAAATGCATTTCCAAGAAAACCAAGTGGAGAGCTAACAGGACTCGTTGGCGGGAAATTCAAATATGCGTGGTAAAGTAGGTAATTTTTGGCATTACATACACTGCACAATTATTGCTGACCAGAAATAATCCGTTTCTATTTACCTAGCTAAAAATTTTGTTGGTCAAGATTATGACGGAGAAAAAGCAGACAAAATTTATGCTACCTTCGATTGGTGGTACCGACAACGAGGGGCTAGTAAACTCATTTCGCAAACCACCAGGACAGGATCAGTAATCCTGCTCGGGGCAAGTTTACCTATACAGTTCACTTCCTGTCTTCCCCACAGTATAGCGTTTGACAGTATTTTACATCTGAACAAATGAAGTATTTGACTTAGATGAGCTTACTACGGCTGTGTTCCCTAAACTTAACAATTGTTAACAATCGTTAACTTTACTTCGGGGCGGAGCTACCTGCAGCTTTAACGATCGTTAACTTTTCCCAGTTTAACAATTGTTAACTATTTCGTAACGATGCTCACCGACCATCGTTACAAAATAGTTAACAATCGTTAAGCTCTGGAACGGAAATTGTAGGTGGGCGTAGCCTGGGCGGAGCTGAAATTTCGAAATCAGAAACATGGAACGCAAAAATTTAACAACTGTTAACAATTTGTTAACGACCGTTAAGTTCGGGAACGTAACCTACATCAGGCTCCGTCATTAAGTTATTGGAATGTAAACGGACATCCGACATTGGAGTTACTAGGCTTCTAAGCTCATAAAATATTTCTAGGATGGTTAAATACCTTTTTAGAAAATGTCATTATTCTTGCTACCGATTGTCGACTTCATGACCCGCCATGTCTCATATTTCCATATTTATGAATGAATGAATGAATGAATGAATGAATGAATGAATGAATTTATTGCACGAAAAAACCCTTGGGGTCATGGCAACAAAACAAGAAAAAACACAACAAACTACAAAAATCACTCTCTATGGGACAAACCAACGCGGAGGAATCTAGCCACCTTACGAATATCCCCCATATTTGTACTTCCAGTTTTTTCTAGTAGCCACTCCTCCCTAGTAATTCCCACCCCAAATAATTCGACCCTTAAATCACTCAATCCTTCACATTCACACATAAAGTGGAACACATCCTCATCCACCTTTCCACACATTGGGCAAAAGTAAGGGCCATTCTTTAACCTATTTTTTCCTATAAACCTTTTTTTCTCCCCAGTAGCTAATCCTCCCCCCCTTAAACTCACCATCCACTTTAAATCTACTCCCGACAACCCAGCTTTAAAATAAATTTCCTCCTCCCAAACATCTTTTGCCTTTGCATAAAACCGTAGAGAAACCGACTCAGCCTTCCGACACTGCCAATCCTGAATTTCCTGATCACGAAGGATTTGCTCCAGCTTACGCGACACTTCACCATATTGTAAAGAAGTTCCAACACCGCCATTCGATAATTCAGACAGGCCGCATCTGTTAAGAATGTTTAAAAAACATATTTATGTAAACAAGGATTATTTTTAACTTTTTGCGATGCTTTTAACTTCGAGAATGTATGAATGCCAGGTTCTTTCTACTAGAATGTCCTGGTCGTTTGAGACGATATATTTCTTTATTATTTCTTGCAAGGAAGGTTGTTAATTTCCGTCCTTCACGTCGGGGAACCACAGAAGCCTCAGGAGCTGGTTGTGTTCAGTCGTTTCATACTTTTTTAAGGTTATCAGAGTAATTTATAGCGCTGTACATGCTGATTACCTGTGATTTGTTGCTTCCGAGAAATGAAGTACTTTTTGTTAAGTTAAAGGGTAAAATAGTGTAATGTTATAAACACGCAGATCGGCATTAAACCATAAAAAGTGACAATAATAGAATGTGTGCAAATTCAATGTAGTTTAGTCCGTATCTGTAAAGTGAGGTTAAATGACACTTTTTGTGAAATGTCAACGCAACAGTGGAAGAAGAGCCACAGTGGAGGAAGAGCCTACTGGAGCCAAAGCTCCAGTAGTAAAAAAGTATGAGGGAGGAAGCATTTTAAATTTCAGACGCTTACAAATAAACACAAGCATTAAAGAAATGATTGCATACAAAGCGAACTTCATGAATGCTAATTGTGGCTACTATATGGCCTAACGGCTAAAATTAAAGTATCTATCTATCTATGCAGATTCAAATAAATCTAACGAATGGGCTGTGGAAAATCGTCTTCGGATATTTGTTACTATTTTTGGAAGAAGAAGAAAATGTTGGAGGTGCTGACGCATGCTTCCGACTTCGTGCGCATCACGACCTCGTCAGGCTTTTTCATTACGTGTTTTTCAGCTGTTGCTTATAATTCTTAGTATTTTCTATATTTATCCCCTAACCACTCCACTATCTTTAACTTGTACAGTGGGCCATTTATAAATTATTATTTTACATAGAGAGGGTTCTAGAAGCTTATTACCAATAAAATCTACATTTCCTTTCGAACAGAAAAGTGTTTTGCTTCCAGTTATGTCTTTTCTCTAGCCAGTATCCCCCCCCCCCCACATTCCATTCTCCAGAAGCGCATGCACTCCCTAACACATTAGAATGCAACAGTCTGCCCATTCATTTCGGCCTTGTCTGTCCTGTCGTGGAGGAAGAGAGGTGAAGAGTAAACGTTTGTCACTGGATAAGAAGTGTGGATACGAAGCGAACGAAGATCTACCGGTAAGTGTTTGTTATCGTATAGGATTCGGAAGTGTTTAGTATGCATGGTAACCGTTTGCTGTAGAAGATATTGAGATGAGTAGAATTGTTAAGCGACAGATTCTTATTTGACGATGCAAAACGGATAAGTCAGCTACATTTTATTCGAGCTATATTTCGACCCTTCTTGGCAAGGGTCCTCTTCAGGCTCAAGCCGCTGAAGCTGGAAAGTGAAGTTGTGGAAAATCAATTAAAGATTCTTCCTTGTTATCTGATTTTATGAACTTTTTATCTGAAAATTGGTTGGAGTTAAAGCTGGTGCTTTGATTTCCTTCTGGGCACGGCTGCTGTTTTTCCTGTTCGATTGGGTCGTCAAAACGGTAGATATTCTTCTGCATTTTGATTTTGGAGTCACCTTTTTCTTCTTCTTTCCAGCTAAGATGGATACTTGTCGGCGGCATGTATGGGCGATTTGAAGTTCCGTACTGTGGTTATAGATAGTCCTTCAATCAATCAATCAATCAATCAATTTTATTTAGAACCCTAATAGCACTAGGCTAACATGGGCCGGAAAAAATAAACTTTCAGCCCAAAGCTGACTGCAAATCATATTTGACGATGCAAAACGGAAAAGTCAGCTACATTTTATTCTAGCTATATTTCGGCCCTTCTTGGCAAGGGTCCTCTTCAGGCTCAAGCCGCTCAAGCTGGAAAATGAACTTCAAGCTGAAAGAACTCAAGCTGGAATAAAATGTAGCCGACTTATCCGTTTTGCATCGTCAAATATGATTCGCAGTCAGCTTGGGCTGAAGGACTATCTATAACGACAGATTCTTATGAATTATGTGGAGGTATTCGAATGTGTGAACTGTCATAGGGGAAGTTTTCGCGTGTAGAGACGAATGGGTGATCCCGTCCAGGCGAAAATTAGAAAATGGATCGGGCGTTGAACGGTTGATGAAGATGGGTGTCGTCCACGCGAAAATGCCCATTCAGCTGGATGGGCGCATATGAGTAGGAAGATCCACACAAGATCCCCGTTCAGCTCAAAGCTGCCCTAGGGGCGGTGTTGAACAGGAGACGTTCATCGAGCAGGATGGCCCGTTCATGTCTTCATCCGTAAACGCAAAAATGACAAAAAGATCGACAGCCTCAACGCGCATATGTCTATCGAGCTCGACCGGAGGTAGACGAGACCAGAGCCATCCACGCGAAAATGTCCCTGTATTTTTGAGTAAAACTTCAAGAAAACATTAAAACTGAAGAAACTGATCCGGAAAATAAATAAAAATGGAACAAAAAACAGTCATTTACAATACCATAAACTGTCTCTATTTAAAACAAATAAAATTCCGGGACCAGAGTTGCGTGACACTTTATGTAAATATGGTAGTTTGAGTGAAATCTTTATCTTAGGCTACTGAGACGCTTTATGTGTCGAAAAGGATGTCTTCTGCTTTTGGGGTTGAAAACCAAATGGACTGATATCTATGATTTTGCAAATCTATCCGTCCGTCTATTTGTCTATGACCTCGTTGCCTCTCGAGCGGATTGAAGTATTTTGAATGGTAGTTTGGTTTAATCAGGTTAAAAGCGATGTGTGGGGATCATACCACAAAATTTAACTGCTTAAGAGACGGAAAAATCCGTCGGTGAATTGTATTCAAGGTTGGGGTTCATCCTGTCTAGGTATAAAGAGGACACTTGCTGTTTTTTCAATAATTCATTTATATTTGGTCAGAAAAATTTGAGAATCGGAGATTACCGAAATCATGTAGTTTTCTATTGTGGGAGCGATGAATGTTATACTGATGTATTTAATGGACGTGCTGAGCATTTACTTGAATTGCAGGAAATTACAGCCGGTGTTTGGTAAAAACCAGAAATTCTGTGGATCAGACTTACCAAGGAAATTGAAAATGGGCTGGGTGTCGAGGTACGAGAATATGTGAAGTAGAATCTTGTTTCCTTACACCTCCGGTGACTAGTTATGCCTAATCTGAAGAAACCCTGATTACTCCTAAGTCAATGTGGCTGCACAGTGTCGACTATAGTATAAGAGGAACAATAAAAGAGTGCCTCAAAAGAAGCTATTTCTGCTTAAAACCAACTCCTCTCTGCATATCGCAAATAACAGTAGCATTTTCTTTCTACGGGAATGCCATACAAATTGAGAAAATAACGCTTCACTTTCTCGCTAATTCTTCTATTTGCTATACGTTCTATTTGCTTTTACACTATCAATCCGAATAGAGCGATAGAGTACAGATTTGAAACTTAAACAAAAGCTACGAGCTGCCGGATCCGGTCCGGACGCCAAATAACGATCTAGGCCGCATACACTCGGTACTGTCCAATTTGTGTCCTGTTCAGCCCATTCGTTTGGTTGTTGTGTCACAAAGTTACCGGACCGCCCCCTCCAAATCCCCCTACCAAAGCCAAAGTCGAACCACAAAGCCATGTGGTTTGGACACATGTTCTGCATGTCTAAGTCATAAATTCTTATCGCCCATAAAGTTTCACTCACATCGGACCACCTGTTTACAACCTACGGAAGTCAGTAATTTCCGGATTCCCCTTCCCTGAACTCTCCCAGAAGTGTTGGAATCCAGGAATGGAAGTTTTCCTTGGGCATTGAGTCGGGCCCATTCGGCTGACTCACTAATATACCTGTAAAATTCCATTGTCCTTACCACATCTGGAAGTATCCTAACCCGCGATCATCGGAATTCCGGGAAACTCCCTCGATCTCCCACGAAGAGCCCCGATGCAATCTGGTTATGTCAAGAATGTCTCCAGGGCTTATGCTTGTTTTCAATCAATCAATCAATCAAGTTTAATCCGAATAGCTAAGAGCTAGAAAAGGAATACAAATTTCTTCCCACTAAACTCCATTCCTCGATTGTGAGCGTTTCACGGGATTTCCGATGCCGGATCCTCAATCACCCGTTCGAAAGTTGTAGGTACCCCAATTTTCCGGATCCCCCTCCGTCCACCCCACCCCCCAGATGGTCGGATCGGGGACTCGATTGTTTCCAAGTTTACCTGGTCGGGTTCCTTATATGCCTGCCAAGTTTTATCGTCCAAACTTATGTGGAAGTGCCTTAAGCATGTTATAGTCCTGTCTACAAGTTCGGTCTCGATCTCTTCACCCTAAGTGTGTTGCAAGATTTTCTGTGCTTGTCTTTCTGGCGCCATCCCTCCATTATAAATGTCCCAAGAGATTTTTCTCAAAGTTCATCTAGATTGAGTATAGCTCGTTCGAAAGTTAAGCGTGTCAAAAGATTCTGGATTTGCCTTGCCTCCACTCCCCCCTGGATGGTCGGATCCGGGCTGCGGCAATGTCTAAGTCAATCTGGTCATGTACCTAATAGGTCTGACAAGTTTCATCGTCTTAGCCCATCTTCAAGAACCCTACTTGGCTTGCTAACTCGCTTATCCTTTCTGTCGAGCCCTGTCCCGATCGCTCAATTCTATGAATACCAAACGATTTCCGGTACTCCCCTCCAACTCCACCCAGAGAAACCAAATACAGTCCGAACCCTGGAACTGAACACCTGAACATGTGCTCTTACTACGTATCAAGTTTCATCCAGAGCAGGTAACTCGTTTGAAAGTTGTATATTCCACAAGGCTCTGGATCCCCCTCCCCCCAACACTCCCCCCTGGATGGTAAGATATGGAAAGTTAAAATTTCCCTGATATACCTGACAAGTGTTTTGTCCTAGCCCGTTCTAACCCTAACTTAGGAACTTAGACTTAGACTTTAACTCCGTATCACCGGAATTCTGGAACCCCCGTCACCCCCCCCCCCCCCCAAAGTGTCCAAATCCTGTCCAGTTCTGTTGATGATATACCTAAGTCTTGTGCTTATTCCCCAGACCAAGTTTCATCTCGACTGCTCCAACCTAAGCGTATAACATGATTTCCAGTTCTCCCCTCCGACTCCCTACAAATTCACCGGATCCTGTCCGGGCTTGAAATGGGACACCTGAAACACGAGGTCTTTCCAAACATAAAGTTTCATTAAGGATCACGAAAGTTAAGCATGCCACTAAAAGCCGGATTCCGACTCCCCTCCCTCCCCCCACGATGGTAACACCGGAAAAGGGACTATTTCCAAGCTAGTTTGGTCAGGTCTCTAATATGCCTGCCAATTTTCATCGTCCTAGCACATCTGGAAGTACCCTAGCTCGCGATCACCGGACTGACCGACGGAAAAGTGGTCGGTATATGGCACTTGACCGGAAGGCAAGTGCCATAAAAACTACCTAGCTGATCCAACTGCGTTCAAAAATATACCATGCTTCGGTACCCTGAGGTGTCATGAAGTCAGCTTCTCAAAATTTTCCATCAAAGGAAAAATAGTAAAAAAAACAGTCCCAAAATTCAGAGACTGAGTAATAAGACTTGGATAAGGGACCAAACTTGATCTTTGCCTACCACCCTAACGTTTACTTAAAAGATTTCTCTGTTCTGTATGAAAAAGTTTGGCCCTAGACTAGATAATATTATACCTTTTACACTGAGACCATTCTCTGTCTTACCACCTCCTCTTAGGCTATGAAACACCTGCCACTATTGGCTTGGAGTATTCTGAGTAATCTGTTGTTTGAAATATTACCAGACAGTCTAAAGGGCTCTTAAGGCGTGAATTGCGTCACCTTCAATTCCGCGAGTGGTGCTGATAAATTTTGCACCCCCATCGGTTTTGCAGAAATCTGGACGCAATCTAGAAAAAAAATCGTATCCATATTAAAGAAGAAGTGAGTGAGACAATGAGTGCAATAAACTGGAAAACTACGAAAGAAAACACAAGAAACGAATAAAAGGTTTATTGTCCAAATTTGTACCAGTAAATTTTGGATTGACGGTTCGAATATTTTTTTTTTGTCTTTCAAATTGCTGAGGCTTAAAGGACACATGAACAATGAAACCATACTTGAACACACCATGGAGAATACATTTACAGACATGGACACGGAGAGCATTCTTCTCCTGAGCGTGACGTTTTCAAAATAGGGATGATTGTTTCTGGAGGTTTGCACATGCAGACTCCAAGACAAAAAGCGCAATTCATTCAAATCTTGTACATCGCTGGCCGGATCGTATTGGAATTTCTTCTAGATATACGTTTGGGCTTATCTGGTTAAAAAATATTCCAGAAGAAGGGTTGATTGGGGACATTTGTTCATTTCTAAAATTGCTCGGTACTGAAATAAGGACAGATGCAAAATGGAGCAAAAATCATAGCTTGGAAACGGTATTTCGTATTTGGATTGGGTTTTCTGCAGGCAATGTTAACGGACGTCATACAGATAGGGATGATACTTGGTACTCTTCATTCAGGTGTCCTTTAAAGGACACCTCTTGTTTTTCTTCGTTTTGACACCCCGGTCGCGACTCACTTTTACAAAATTGTTGTGAATCACTTTCTTTGAATTTTTTTCCTTTCAGTGCTAGTCCAGATTTTCCTGGGCTGCCAACAACCTATACCTCCCCTTCTTACTGAGCCTTCCGTCGTAATGCTTATGGCAAACTGGAGCAGCCGCCCTTGCGTTACATTAAGAATTACTGTGGAGTACAGAAATCGTCTCTCCCGTCCCATCTCCGACTATTCAGATCCCTACCCGAATCAGCGCGATCACTATAGCCCATACTTGTGTATCAGTGAATGTTTGCATATTACATCATACAACAAAAGCTATACTTAAACATACCATTAAAAACACTTTACGTACGCTATTTACGAAGCTTCTCCACTTGAGAAATCTCTCCGGAGTTTGAAAGCTAACTTGAAGAACTTCCCGGCATTTCTTATTTCCTTAAAACCTTTACTACCCATGATTTGTGTAATTAATGTATTGTCAGTTCTCCATACCGTACCGGATCCTGTAAATTTGGAGGAAGTTATAGGTGGGGTAACCGGATTATGCATTCACACAAGAGGCGGTCACACAAAAGGTGGCGTACATTCTCAGTCATTTCTCCACACATAGGGTCGAAGTAGGACCTGACCTTTCCTCATTTTTCCCACATAACTTCTTCTTGCACCAAGATCTCACCGCAACGTTCAATAAACTAGCCAAATGGCACAATGCAAAACAGATTACTTGTCTTACTATTGTTGTCTTCCACTGAGTTATCGTCAGTTATGATCGTTACGATTATGTTTTTGTTTGTTCCAACGTCCGGCGTGAGAAGAAAATTAACTCATCCCTATTATCATTTTCTTTCCAACAACAGTTACTACCGTTACAATTTCCTTATGATTTCGGAACCATGACAAGTAATGTTGAATAGCTGTCCAACAGGAGTTCCCGTCAGAATGAAGACGTACGTCTGTACTATTATTATTTTCGTAACTGCCACAAGAAAGAGCTGGTTCCTCCTTTATCATCAAAACTCAAATCACTATGTGGATTTCACACGCACGGAATAACTATGCTTCGGTTATAATAATAGTAATAATAATTGGCTCAAGTCCTGTAGGGCAATACACAAAATCAAATTACCTGACAATACTTTCGATCGTATCGATAAAAGGCTATGAAATACTAAACAAAATCCGTTAACTTTTAAACTCGTCCGGTTAGACTAGTATCTAAGAATCGAAATATCCCTTGCATTTGGGAATCACTTTGGGCTCAACAGTTCTTAGCCCCGTTGAGTCTTTTACGTACCTGGGTGCTCGGTTTTCGAATAAGCTTCATCAACTAGAACATTATTATGCGGACAGATGGCTGATTCCATCCGAATTGCTTCCGCATATGTTGTGCCTAATCGCGGTAAATTTGGAAGAAGAGACCTGGAAAAAAAAATTCTGTTTGTGTAGCTTCCCACATTACATGTTTATCCGCGGTGAGAGACCATGAGAGACAATTGTCTCCAAATGACCTGTCGCGCTTAAGGAAGACGTATTCTAAGTTCTGTAAATATTTTCTGTACTTACCTGCCCGTCATAGTAACACAACTATTATGTGTTATTTCAATGTCATTGACCCAGTTGGAAGCCTATTAGAAATTGAGTGGCGAGCTTGTAAACGGTCGCAGACACCGAAGTCAAGATGCTTGCTTCTTTTAATTTGTTGATATGTTATCTATATTTTCTTTATCCCTTCGTTTTCCACTTTTTATGGCACTTGCCTTCCTGCCAATTGACATATACCGATCACTTTTCCGTCGGTCGGTCTTTCGGTCGGTCGGTTAGTCCAGTGATCGCAAGTTAAGGTACTTCCAGATGCGCTAGGAAGATGAAACTTGGCAGGCGTATTAGGGACCCGGCCAAACTAACTTGGAAATAGTCACTTCCCCTATCCGACCATCGTGGAGGGAGTGGAGGGACGGGGAATCCGGAATATTTACGTATTTTTGAATGAGGAATCGGATCTTAATGAAACTGGAAAGACCTCGGTTTACAGATTTGACACTTCAAGTCCGGAACCGATCCGATGACTTCGGGGAGAGTTGGAGGGGGGGACGGAAATCGTGTGATATGTGCAGAGTGGACGAATCGGGATGAAACTTGGTGCGAAGAACAAGCACAAGCCATCTTAATGAAACTTGATATTTGGAAAGACCTCGTGTCTCAGATGTCCCATTTCAAGTGCGGACAGGACCCGATGAATCTGGGGGAGTCGGGGGGAGAGGAAATTTTGTGACACGCTTTGAATATGGGGATTGGGATGAGACTAGGTGGGAAGAATAAGCATGAGTCCTAGATACATCAGTGAGAGAACCGGACCGGACTCGGTCAATCTGGGGGAATTGTAGGGGGGTCCAGAATTCCGGGGATTTCGGTTTAACGTAGGCTACTTCCAGATGTGCTAGGACGATGAAACTTGACTTGAAGATTAGAGACTTGAGAAGATTGTCTTGGAAATCGTCACTTCCAGGATCCGACCATCCTTTAAAGTACTCATCTTAACCGCAAACTTCAAAAAATACTTTTAAGTAAAACCTACATTTGGACGAGCCCCATTAGCCCATGATCATTTTTGCCTCAAGCAAAATGACAGTGCAAATTTCTTTTTTTGTTTATACATTTTTGTGATTTCCAAGCGTCCATCGTCATTTTTATTTACCTAGTCTTGCAAGTGCCATATGAGCTTCCACCTCTTGTTTGTTTTATAGTGGGTTTATACCTTAATGATAATAGGAAAGATGCTTGGCAGAGTAAGGTAAGGGCTGTATTGAATAATTGCGGGCTATCAGGTCTGTGGAATGCTGGATTAGGGGAAGGTAAGGTGGTCGGGACAGTAGCTACACAAGTGCAATGGATTCTTGAGTGTCAAGAAATCCAAAAGTGGACGTGTGAGGTCTCAGCGTCGCTGTCTCTCAAGTCGTATTCACAGTGGAAGAGAGTGTGGGGTGAAGAAGTGTATTTTAAAGCGGGCCTTAAGAGAGAAGAGCTAAAATCTTATATGGGTTTAAGGGGAAATTTTCTGCCGTTGGGATCAAGAAGGAAATACCTGGGGAGGGAGCGTGCAGTAGATGGTCTTTACTCGTGCCCTATGTGTGGGGAGCCGGAAGAGAGTGTGGACCACTTCATGTCATATTGCCAGGAACTCAATGATTTAAGGCTGGAGCAGCTCCAGAGACAGACAGGCGATGAGGAGTGGCTAAATGGTCTGATGGGGGGTCGATCATTTACTACTATTAAAAACCTGGCAGTGTTTGTTCAGGTGGGGCTGAGACACAGGTCTTTGTTCTTTTAAAGTGTTTAACTGTGTAGTTAGTTTTCTTTGTTTTGTATTCAGAAAGTGTGTTGAATCTGTAGTTAGTATTTGATTTGCATAATATTTTTGTACCATGGCCCGTTGGGCTTTCCATGTACAATACATACATACATACATACATACATACATAATAAAAACAAAACAAAAACATTGGTGGGAAGTAAATAGTCAAGATGTAAAGAAGCATCGCAACACTCAATAATTCTGTGTCACACACCTGCCTGTGTCTGCCATGTGTCACACACCTACCTGTCAGAGCTATCGGTGGCGTCCACACGTTGCGGCGAAAAATGTTCCATTCGTCCCACAGTGATGCTGTAGCGGTGACGCCATTCCATACCAGGAATTAACGAGGTACACGCCTTCCTCAGATCTGAATGTGTTTCTTGGCGACCTTGATGTCTTCTCCTGTCTGGCGTCAAATCACAGTTCCTTCGAAACAGACGGTTCTCTTCCAAACGATTGACGACATGTCCCATATTATTATGTCAACCGCTTTCTTATCAGCGACTCAGTCACAGGAGGCTGACCTCTATGTCTGCGTATTTGCCGTCTTTACCCAGGTTGTGTTCCGGGACTTAACGATCGTTAACAAATTGTTAACAACTGTTAACTTTTTGCGTTCCACGTTTCTGATTTCAAAATTTAAGCTCCGCCCACCTACAATTTCCGTTCCAGAGCATAACGATTGTTAACTATGTTGGAAAGATGGTCGGTGAGCATCGTTACAAAATAGTTAACAATTGTAGAACTGGGAAAAATTAACGATCGTTAAAGCTACAGTTAGCTGCGCCCCGAAGTAAAGTTAACGATTGTTAACAATTGTTAAGTTTGGGGAACGCAACCCCAGTTCACCACTCAGGACGCTGACCGCCTGTTTTTCTACGTATTTACACGCTTCTGTATAGATAATAAATAGAGGGACCCTACCCGATGACAGCGAAAAACACAACACAAATTTAACACTGAGAGGTACAAGATTTTCAACTTCAAGACTAAATTGTGGAAGTTTAGTTGACACTCTTAGCTTGTAAATACTTGAAATCGGTTTTCCGATTCTTTATTGATTGGTTACGAAAGATACAAAACCCTGATTTTTTTTCTTGATCTTGATGAGTTATCCCTGTAAGATGATGTGCGAGGGATAAATATAAATGAGTTCTGTGAAAGTAGTTGTACAGTTATGGGAAATAAGGATTATGTAAGTGCTGCGCTTTCCCAGGGGATGACTGTAAAATTAGTTGGTAAATTGGGTAAAATCCCGGTAAATTGTAAATAGACACAGAACTCAGAATTGTAAAATAATTACAGATATACACTTTTAAAACGCACATTTTAATATTCGTTATTTTATTTCAATTTGTCTGTCGTTCAGTTCGCATCGTTCTTCTAGTGTTTAGTTACATGTCATTGTACGTTTTGTTGGTTCCGCGTCGTTTTTCTGTTGGTATTGTCTTGGATCTTATGATTTAGTTTAGCTTTTTTCGCTGAGGACGGTTTGCTGGAAGTCCAACCGAAATAGCCGAGTTTAAATATTATTATATCTCTCGCACACCATCTTAGAGGGATAACTCGCTGATCAAGAAAACCCTCCGAAAATCATGGTTTTCTATCTCTTTTGTAGTGAATGGTCAGCCTTGCTTCAAACCTTATTTTTGATTGGTTAAAGATAGTTCTGTAAACAAGCTTTACTCGAAAATGTGTTTTAGAAGGCTTCACACTTTTACGAAATAATGAAGTCTCCCGTCATATTGATCGTTTTTAGTGGAGTGTTCATTTAGTAAAAGTTCCACAATTTGGACAAGGAAGCCGGTTTTTGGTTTTCACCTTGAGTCCAAAACTCATGAACGGGCTGACAGGTATCAAGCTTTACTTGTGGGCATTTGGGGTATTATTGTTCTTAATAGGTGGAGACAGGACGATGAAATTCTTTGTGCTTTTATGTTGTATGGTTGGTAAGATATTTTGGAGTGTAACCAACTCCCTTCCCACCACCCGTTCATTTGTAACTGAGCCGGATTGCCCATGAGTTAAGTTTGTGACTTATAACTAGTATCAAATTCAGATTTGGTTTACTTCTGATATATTGGTTTAGATATTTCGTTTTGATGGGTCTCCTCCACCCTCCAGAGATGTTTCAAACTATTTACCTTTTAAACTCCACTCCACGCTTGAGCGCTTGCGCACTTGTTCAAATTCATGTCATAGCCGACCAATAGGATGCAAGACCCATTATTTTTTAAGCAAAACTCTGAATTCCGCTAAAAGACATTTCCGAATATACTTTGTTCCAAAACTGTGTTAAACCAATTCACTAGTTCAATTCAGTTCAGTTCAGTTTATTTTACGACCCAACTATGATGCCAGTACCCGCCCCAAGAAAGGTATGCGGCGGGTACATAAAACTCATTTCCTAACTAATAATTAACTAGAAACAAAACAGAACAGAAAAGAGTACTAAAATAAGAAATAATAACCAATCTCTCATCAACTCATTTAATAATAATAATGAGAAAAAAAAAAAAGAAAAATAGGAAAAAAACATGAACCTTGGCCTAACAAATACTGTATCAATTTATTTTTAAATAACCCCAGGTGTTCAGCCGCCCGAATGCTCTCCGGAACTGAATTCCACACATTAGGCCCTGAAATCTAGAAGGGACTAGACACTAGCTTAGAAAATTTGGCAAACACCCATAATTGAGTCTCAAAGTTGGAAGTTCTATACCTCGCCATGTTAACTTCTCTTGGTTTTACGTTTCTTGTGATAGCGAACTTTTTGTCGTCCGTTTGGGTGCAGTCTCTCTATATTTATGGAATGGGACCGTGGAATTTTTTTCGACGAAGTGATAGAATGTACAGGTTCTCTCGTTGTGTGTGAAGGCGAAGGCTCTGAATGGGAGCAACATATTTCATGGTACTATCAAGCTTAGCTTAGTTCTAGTGGATCTTGAGTTTCGCGGAAATACAGAAAGCTGCACAATTTTGGACGGTCTTTGAACTGTCATGCGATTGTCGCTAACTTGCACCGCGCGAATATGTTTACCAATCGAATGCAGTCGCGTCAACATCAAAATACGAATTTCGTCATTCCTATTTTCTTGGCAGGGGAAACTTACAGCGTAAAACGAACTAAGATGCTCTGGAAGCCGCATATGAACAGGTTTCTTAAGCGTGTCCCAAATATTCGAGAGAATACCACTGGAACTTTAGATTTCCTAACTAAGCTTTTGCTTATCATGATTTAGAACTTTTGCTGTAGTTCTTGGTGAAGTGTCGGACGAACGACTTGAGATAGTGCTGGGATGACTGGAACGGGCGTTCGCTAGGAGAAGTTCTCGTCACAAATCTTCCCAAGATGTGTTGCTGTCCTCACTCAACTATCGCTAGGAGAAGTTCTTGTCACAAATTTTACCAGGATGTGTTGCTGTCCTCGCTCAACTATCTTTGGCAGCATATCCCGATGATCAGAGGGTAGGCGACAATCTTGCCTTAACTGATCTGCAACGCCTTTCAGATAGAGTATTTTCAGGATATTTAAAGAACACCTCGCACTACATCGTGTTTCTGCTCAGAAAATTCTGAAATAGTTGACCACTGTACAACTAAGCCATGCGTACAGAAAATTACTCACGGTTTCGGCTGTTTTTAGCCTCTCTCCATCTGCCAAGCCCATTCTTGGCAAAATTTGTATAATCGGTCTGTGGACTAATAAGCTCCTCGGGAACAGTGATCGGGCGCATGATAAGTTACGTAAAAAGAAAAAATATGGTAAGTGTGATATTCAGTGTATTGCAATCCAGGAGCAAGGATACCTTATGTATTACCTTATATTAATCTCGGGAAGGAGAATTTGTAGAACGAATGAAGTAGAATATTTTACTATCAAAAGTGTGACGTGTCCTTTAAACTTTCCTCATAAAAAAAAGACGCGTTGCCAATAACGATTTTGCAGGAAGTCTTCTGCTGGGTTTCAGGGGAGTTAATTTTTTCAGTGGAGCTTACGTGCGAGCTTTTGATCATCCGAATAATCCGAATAAGGATCTGGAGTGACTGGAGTTAACTTGATTGATTGATTGATTGAAGAATGGCCCTAAGAATGCGGATGTTTTTTTTATTGTTAGCTATCATTCAATTGCGGTAAAAAAGATAAATTGAGGATGGTACTTCTTTTGGAGTTTTAGGCCAGTTTCAAGTTTTCTGCCTCTGACTGCATCTGGAAGAGCGCGATTTTCAGGTCTGGAGTGACCGGGACGAGGATTAGTCGTTACGTGGGCAGTCTAAGGTTCGTCTGCAAATTTAAAGCTCTCCTCGATGATTTCAAGAAGAGCGTTTATCAGGATAGTGAAATAGATGGGCTCAAGGTTTCTCCCTTGAGCTACATCGGTCGGCCGTTATGTAGACATTCCTTCGCCGTCTAGCTTCAGGCACTGGCGTCTCTACGATAGAAAGCTGCTTAGAACTGCAAGAGCAAACTTGTGCAGACTACCTTCTCCTCTGCTTGATCTGTAATCTCCGGGCTCGACAGCTAATCAAAGGCCAGGAAGAAGTCAGCGGCGATTCAGCCGATGTCTCTGCTGGAGCAAGTCGTTCAGTCGACGCACCAGAAAATGCAGGGTGCTGATCTTTGAGCGAAAGCCGATCTCAATTATCAGGCCTTATATGTTGCAACTATGCTGCAACTGTTTGGAACTGTGGTCTAACGAGAAACATAACATTTTAAGACCTTCTCGAAAGCCGATATTTTTCAGATAGACCGTAAGTTAATAACACTTCGTGGTATTGGCTTTTTGTATGGAAGCACTTTAAGCAGTCTCGAAAGATGCCTTGCACTAAGCACAGATTAAAGAAGGCAGTAAAAGGATTAGATGGCCGCATTCTCTGATAAGGCAAAAAGGCGTTTCTCCAGGATACTCATCTTTGTTTGGATCCAGCTTCCGAAGGATCTCGTATATACTTGGTAATCCTCAGTAACTGGAAACTATAGTACAGGGGGGATTTCAGAAAGGTTGGATAGTCCAGGATGATCGAGACAGATTTAAGCAAAATACAGACTGGCAAACCCAGCGGTCAGCTTACCGCCATTTTTGTAGGCAGGCGTTGTGCTTCTTCCTTTCCGAGTAGGTCTTGGACATTTTTGTGGAACTGCTAAAGGCCAGATTTAAGAAAGCATTTCAGCGACTTTTTGCAAAAAGACTTTCCCTCCGTTTTAATTTCCGAACTACAACGAGCGTGTCCGAAAGCTCCGAAACGAACGAAAAAGCTGAATTAATTCAGTATTTTATGCAGCATTTCGCTTTCGGACTTAAATTTTCGCTCAGTTAATGCAGCATTATTTCAGTATAAAATTCATCGAAAAATTCAGCAAGAATGCTGAATTTTCAAGAAGAAACTGGGGAGTACGGCGATCTCTCATTGTTTTCGGGGGTAAACATAACAAATTCAAAAAGACAACTGACAATTTGGCATGGCCAACGAAGAAAGGAAAGATAAGAAGGTTGGATATCAGTAGCTGGTCCATTTTGTCAGCTTTGTACAGCTAATTGTTTTTTTTTCTTCTTCCTGGCTTAAATTTTGGCATTCTAGATGTGTCAGAGAAGAAAAAAAGGTAACAGCTTTCGGACGAGAAAGAAAAGAAAACGCAGCATTAATGCAGCATTTACAGCACCAAAAAGCTTTCGGACACGTTCAACGTTTTGCAGTCCTTTTCACTCGCCACTCTTGCAAAGGAGAAAAGAGAATTTCTCTTCTTGGTCCATTTTTCGACTTCAGCATCTATCCAGTTTTCAATATTGTCTTCTGCACGATTCGTCTTTTTAGGTAGGAAGTCTTGGGACAGTTCCTTGTTTTTCTTTGTGAATGCAGTTGCCATGTTGTTTCTGTCATTCCATCCTGTATAGTTTGGGCCATGATACTGCTTTAAAAGCAGCTGCAATAGAATAAGCCTTTGTAGGATGTGCATAGGATGATTGTATGCGCGAATGGTGGCACATTCGGCTAGACACGAAGGCACATTTGATTGCTCGCACCTAGTGGAGGTATTACGCACTGAAGATCGAAGGAAGTGCTTTCGTTTCGTTAAAAGCGCCAATATAGTTCGGAACTATGTTGAGATTTATTCACTCCAGGAAGTGCGGGAAACAAATGCGGGTAAACACCGTCTAGTCTGGTTAAGAGTAGCGTTCGAATAAGCGGATTGAGAGCCAGCACAAGGGTTTGTTCAGATCGGGATAAGTTTCGTAGCGCATCCGGTAACTATCGTGGGAAAAGAGCAAAAGAACAATAGAGATTAGTGCCAAGATTGACAAAATTGACACACACTCGAATAGCAGCTATACTAGCACCAATAGCGATAGAGAACGTCACTACCGAAACTCATTCATTCGTTCACTAGCGATTTCCAGACCGCACGTTTGCTTTGCTATAAATTTCTAAACCGTCAAGTTTTGGCTTTAAGTGGCGCAAGCGTAGTGGGCGGTGCCACGAGTATGACCTGTTTGCAAAGCATGGAAAGCATAGGTCTTGGCGACTCTACTCTCTAGTATTATTTTGCTCTGTGTGAGAATAAACGGTGAACTTCTCATGCTTCAGAAGGAACTAGGGAGTCGGAAGTGGATACTGAAAGTAGTTCACAAGAAAATTTAGTTAAAGTCTATTCCTCCTCCCGCAATTCAGTTTACGAAATGGGAGAGTTAGCGACCTTAGTAGAGGAGTTCAAGGGTTTGTAAATCTCATGAGAGAAAAGCAACAGGCTGATGAAATCCGTCACAGAGAAGAAAAAGGCCGTATCCTAGTGCAATTGGTTATGTTTAATAATCCGAACCTTCAGATGATGTAGTTGGTTCAGTAGTTGGCGCAGGGGCTCGATGCCTGGACTCCTCCGAGTCAAAATTCAACATGAGGATTCACATGGCCTGCTAACCTGTTTGTTTGCAGCTGGAGAAATCATAGAAAGATTTTTTATTTTCTTATTATTAAAAATGAGGTAAAGCCGAAGCTTCTCTCCCTATTCCTTACATTATTTTTTCAAGGTCCCATTAGTATTATACCCCACCTATATTTTGCTGATCGAAATTTCGTGGATACATTTCGTAGTTGCTGATAATCAATCGATCAATCGAAAATAGCTAAAATCGATCCAAATAGCTAAAAGCTAGATGAGGAATACAAATTTACAAAATTCACAGACACGAAACAAATTAACTAATACACTTACAAGAAATAACCAGAAAGATGATGGAATGAAACTACGTACAAATTGGACAGAAGAATTAGCGGGATATGGAGAGAACTGATTGCCAGTATTCCTCTCGGACCGACGCACGGAAGACGGGAGGGAGGGGGGAATAAATGGGCCATTTGGGGACAACACATTATCGTAGCTTCAAATTTGTTTGAAAGAGTATTTCTGCGTACAGTTAATTTATGAACGTCAAGTTTAATGAGAGCCTCTTCATATAAAATATTATGATCACCCAGAATGATTAGCGTTGATCTCTTTCGGACATTTTTCCAGGCGATCAGAGAGCACTGCAGAAAGAGAAGCCCTATTAGAAAAATAATTAGAGCCTTATTCACACAAAACATGATGTTTCCATATGGTTTTGCTTGTCGCCGGGAACTTTTTGCCCCATTTGATTATGGATAGGTGCAACTTGGTTACAACTTCATTTCTTGAGAGAGCTCTGCTTAATCTCCCGAAAAGTTTTTGTTCACCGTAATTAGGAATTTATGCCTGTATCCTTTTCCGGGGGATTGTGGTCATACGTGAGGGACCACACACTTTCTCAGATAGGATCATGTGCTTACGGAACGAGGCTGGATTTCCGTTTCTAGAGAAGATTAACTGTGTTGTTTCAAGGAGGGCCTTTTAAAGCTAAATAAAGTCCTTCTACAAACATAGATTTTTTAATTCCAATCTAATCTTCACATCTTGCTTCATTCAAGTCTAACATACATTGTGGGTTGCCATCAGGGTTGGGCCAGTTGTCAAACAGTAAATACCAAGTGTGCAAGCGCTCAGACGTGGAGTGTGAAAGTAAAATCTTTATCACATTTTATAAGCAAACAACGTCAACAAATATTGACATAACATATTTTGAAATCATCCCAGTTTAAGAGATTTTAATGCAAACAAACCGCATTCAAGATCTTGAAAGAACGGTTTTCTGTTTCCATATTGTATGTCTTGCTAGCCAATCTGACTCTTTAAACCTCTTTTCCACTAGCAAGGTTATAACAAGTGCTATAAACCAAATCTTAGCAGCCTAATACCACCTTTGTCAAAACTTCGTTGAGAATATGATCGATCATATGACGAAACCGTCCAGTTTTCAACTGATCATTAAGGAATGAGGTAAGCCGCGTGGTCTTAATTGTTAGCTGTTACACCAAAATCCACATCTATACATACATAACCACAAGCATACAAGAGCTGAACTCGAAACATGTCAGAGACGAACGTAACTCATGGGAAACCTGGGCCCACTTACCGGGAGGGTGGGGTGGGGGTCGGGACCTATCAAACTGCATATCTAGACTTAAATGTTTTCTACTATACCAGCTTAGAGCTTGACTCCCGTCACAGGTCAAAAACTTAACTCATGGGAAAATCGGACCCACTTGCCCGATCAAAAATTTATCTCAAAATAGTACTATGAAGTAGTACGAAAAAGTTGCATGCAGTACTAACGATGCTACTACGTGCTTCTACTTCAAGGCTACCGTGTTACTGCATACTACTATATGCTATTATTGGCAGGACTGGATGCTACTATTGCAAGACACGATGCTACTGGATACTACTACATAAGACTGGACCAGACTAAGGCACATTAAATAATAGTATTCTTTGCTATTACATAGTATTACATGCAACGTTTTCGTACTACTACCATACTACTACGCAGGCTAAAAAGTTTTCATCGGGTGCCGTTGATAGGGAGGAGGATGTGTGGGGGTTCAACTCCACGTATAGATTCCCAACCCCTATGATCCAGAAGCACAAAAGATTGTCAAGTAAAAACATTAAAAACGGGAAACCTGGGCCACATTGACCCTGAACCAAGTGGGGGTAGGGTTTGGGACTCGTAAAAAGAAAAAAGAGACCACAAGCCAACAAGTTTCAATTTGATACCTGTTGATTCTTGTCACAGGTAAGGGAACCTTACTCCTTAGCAATCCAGTCCGAGTTTCCCATGACCGGGTTTGGTGGGGGAAGTGCAACTTTAAAAGCAATTTCCCAGCCCTAGCATCTATAAGTACAAGGAATTTCATCGTACTATTTCTAGGTCTGGTCAAGCTATGAACATCATTCACTGGGCAATCTGGGCCCATGTGCCCTTGAACCTGGGTGGGGGTGGGACCCTCAAAAGGCACAACTAGACCCCAGTAACCACAAGTGTACCAAGTATCTCGTGGTTTATGAAGTCATGAGTAATGAGCTCCACAAAATACGGTGAAAACTGTTCCAAGGAACACTCCAGTAAGAATAAAACAGACGACGGTCGCTTTTCGGTCGGTCTTTCGGTAAAATGATCGCCAGTTAGGGTCTTTCGGAACATTTTTAATCAGAACTGTCACTATAACCTTTGAGTGGATTTGAAAGCCTGTTTTTAGCGGGTAGAGATGAATTTGCTGATGATTGAAAATAATATATCGAAGTTTGAAACTATAGAATTTTAAACATTATGCTTGTGTTGTTTCATGCGATTTTAACAAGGTGGAAACTCTTATCTTTTCAAAAGAAACTCTGTTAAAAGAAATGATCAGCGCCAACTAATTAGCTTTTGTAAAATTTGTATCCATACATCAGCTAAATTGTTATTCTCTATGATCAGGCTGCTGGATGCTGTTTCAAGGGAGCTCGAAGTACCCGTGTACATTAGAACCGAACCACGAGCTCGGTATCGGTAGTACCGGGTTCTGGTTTGAACCATCAAATTGGATGTTGATGATCGACACATCGCAAACAAGAACGCTTCCGAACTTAATCCTTTCAAGGACCCCTCATACATATGAGGGGTCTATACGCAGATGATATCCTCCTTATCGGTAGATGCAAATCTTCCCTCTCTCGTACAGTTCAAAGGACTAAAAAAGGTTTTCTTGACATTGGACTTACTTTGAACCTTGATAAATGCGATTATATATGTTTCAACGGTACTCTACCAAATTCTCCTCTTAAAATCGAAAATACATACATTCCCTCTGTTGAAAACTTTCGGTGGCTTGGCTTAACAGTTTGTAAAAATACTTCGTCCTTTCGCCAGTCTGCAGCATCTGAAGCTTGTAAAAAGATTAAATTTGGATATTCTAAGATTGTGTCAAACCGGTCTAAGTATAACCGTAAGGCTTTGGTTTCTTTGTATTCAATATTTGCGATCACTCCATACTCTATCTTTCTGGGACTTTTATTTTATTGAAAAAGAGTGACATACGTAAACTCCGTACATGTTACTGCAAATACCTGCTTTATTTGCCTATATCGCATCGAAATCGTAGAATAATCCGAAAATACAAAGCCCCTGATATAACGGTAAAACTCGAGGAGCTTCATATAAATTTATCTGGACAAGCGTATGAAAGGCTTATTCGATATCACGGGCTCATCCGTTTGTTCTGTTGATTTTTTGTGTTTATTTTGTTGTATTAGTGTTTCTTCATTTGTTTATCTGTTTCTTTCCTCTTTCTTTACTCCACTATATTCAAATTCTTTTTGTGCAGTGGGTTGCAAATAAATTATTATTATTATCATTATTATTTTATAATAATATATAATAGCTTTATTGAAGCCAAAAGCCACATAGCACACAATGAACAAAAACACAACAAAAGCTAATAGACACTTGATACACTAAGGGCACACGCCCCTGACCAGTGCCCTCCTCACAGGAAGGCAGCTGAGAAGGGGATCAGTGATATTCCTGGCAATAAAATTTTCAGACTAGAAAATTCTTTGATAGAGGGACTCTTTGGATGGCCTCACTATCTCATTCAGTGTGCAACACCTACGGGAGATAAGTTCGTGGCTCAAGCTACAAATATTTTTGGAAGTTTGTTTAGGCGGTGGGAAACTCGATTGTAACCAGTTCTCCGGATTTCTCTAAGTAATATCTTGAAGTAATTTCTGCGTCACTGATTAACACTACGTCACTAATCCTTCCATCCATTCTCATAGATGAAATTTCGAACTTCCTCTATCATCTTCATATGGCATGCATTTTGGGTCAAAATTGTTAAAAATGTTGCCGAGAATACTCGAAATGTCGCCGAGAATCCATGAAATGTAGCCGAGAATGCTGTTTTTGTCGCCGAGATTTTTTGTGTGTATCCGAGACTGCAATGTTTGTTGCCGAGAATGACAACTTTGTAGCCGAGATTTTCACTGAAAAACGTGTCGCCGAGAAATACGGATATGCGTTCGAAACCAAAAATCTAGTTCCCGAGATGGAACAAAGTGTCGCCGAGATTGCTAGAAATGTCGCCGAGATTTCGCGTAATGTCGCCGAGATTTCGCGTAATGTCGCCGAGAATGCATGAAAGGTCGCCGAGATTTCTTTGAAAATAACATGCAAGTGAAAAAAGTGTCGCCGAGAATTGGAAAAAAAAATACAGCTTAGAACGAAAAATCTGATTTTTGAGATGGGAACAAATGTAGCCGACTTGGTGGTTGGTGAGGTCCTCCTTAGTGTTCTATTTGTAAGTCCGGAACAAGTGTGATTCTTCGTTGCAGTACACGCTCACTACCATTGTAAGTGCTATATTTGCTATCGCACTCTTGTTGGTATTAGTCTACTCAATAAACAATGTGAATGTGAACAACAGTTGCTCAAAAGTAAGATCCACAAAGAAGTTTCAAAGGAAAGGATATGGCTCAGAGGCAGGGGCGTTGCGAAAGGGGGGGGGGATGCAACATTCGGTAACTTATTCGGTATAATTGCCAGGATTCGGTAGTTACCACGAACATGAAGAGGTCGAGTGAACTGGTCGCAGACAAAAGGACTGTTCTATGATTTCATCGATATTCCTTACTTTTATTTGTATCCTAAAAACAAGCTCTTATCAGAAATGTCTCGAAAATTCTGCCCGCGGCGCTTTTCATAACATTCACTATTTTCCGGAAAGGTGCGTCATTTAGCTAGGTTTTGAACCAGTTTTAGGGATCGCGATTTTTCGAAACCCTAAAAGCTAGAACCTGCATGGAAATAGCTGAATTTGGCAGGAAAAAACGAACTTAAAAAATCTCGCCTGCGGCGCTCACTTTATGTGATCATGGCTAGTAATGACTAGTCATACAGTAGCTGCTGCTACCGGTATGTCGCTCTATCTGGTTTCTGGAAATTCTTAGGATCCTGGTGTTTTGGCTCTGCACCCAACTACAAAAATTCACTTGCGACGCCCCTGCTCACAGTTGCTAAGAAAGCTAAAGTAATATAGTCGTTGAAAGAAATATATAACTGAAACGCATTTATTTTACGGATATATCATCAAAAAATGTGTTACCACCTTAAAATTTTTGAAATAATGACTTTAGCACAAAAACCTGGTTCTGGGGAGCTTGACTTTGACATGGACGACTGATTTTCTCTTCCATTTAAGTCATCCACCAATAGCCTTGTATACTGGTTAGGGCTAAGGTTCAAGTCTCCAAACATCGTTTGTATGGTAGTTTTGGTTCATCTTAAAAGGAAATGCCAGGTAAGCAGCACTTCATAGCATCTCCATGACTGGAAGTGCAAGCCCATCTCAGAACCATGCTTGTTCATGGTTTCACATTCAAATCCAAGATCAGAGCTTCTGAGAACTTAACACGTCAGCAGGGCCAGGAATTGGCTCAAGCTCACTACTTCCGAACTGTAGTTTCAATGACTTATTAGGACTGTGATTGTTCAACTCAACTTCACGAGACAAGAAGTGGTTTACCTGATAGGTGGAAATAAACACGAAATTTCAGTCCGGTGATGCAGCTTTTCCACCTCGAAATTCCGGCTTCCTCACTACTAGAGATCCCCAGAAGCTGAGGAATATATCCTTTGCATACAGGCTCCATGTACCGATTGTCAATTAATATACTTTTTCCAAATTTTGGCTATCACCCCTTGACTTCATATTTCAGGAAGTGCAAAATACTGTTCAAAACTGGAGCTTGAGTACTAGTCAGCTGCTCCTGTTGGCTTTGGGCACGAATGATCACTGCATGGGCTTTGCCTATTCCTTCTTGCGGACCTTTAATAGCCGATTTCCCACACTGACTTCCATTATCGACAACCGCATCTAACACTTCGGAATCCATCTTCGAATTTCCGATCATAATGGCCGAGGCAGTTATGTTTCTTGATCAATGACTGTGCCCTGGAAAGGAGATCAAGTTGGGCACACATAGCACTCATCAGAAGAAACAATGGCATTCTCAAGTGTTAGGTTAATTGTGAATGAATTTGTGGTAAAACAATTAAAGATTCTTTCTTAAGTATCTGATTTTGTGAATTTCTTCTCTGAAAATCAGATATTTAAGGAAGAATCTTTAATTCTTTTTCCACAAACTCATTTGCCAGCTTGAGAGGCTTGAGCCTGAAAAGGACCCTTGCCAAGAAGGGCTGAAGTATCGCTGTTATGAAAATGTAGCTGACTTATCGGTTTGCACCGTACAAGATGATTCGCAGTCAGCATGGGCTGGAGGACTATCTCCAACCTTCTTTATACTCTTGATGACTATCTCTCTATTCCGATTCAGAATCTCTGGGTACCTGCGGAAGAAATGAAGAAATGGTGCCAAGGCTGCGCTGACTCGGGATTTGAGTCGTTGAGTTTGAGACGTTACGGACACGTTTACTCCTTCTTCCTGAGAATCAGTGGCGTGTTCTGAACTTAGTCATATAGAGTATTATCCCACAACTAAAAGTTCTCCTGCTTTGGAAAGTGAACTGTTTGCTAATTCAGTCTCAGGCAAGGAGTTTATAGCAAACTCTTTGCTTCAAAGACAATCTAGATCTGTCATGGAAGAAAAGCAAAAACGGCTCAATAGCCTGGTGCCAGAGAGTCAATGTCTGCAAATACTTACATACAATTCTCAGAAAAAGAGCCATTGACAGTCAAAGGTATTTCAGTCAATTCTGACTCAAACTATACTAAAACATGAGCTACTTGAACCACTGAAAGAACTTTAGAGAGGCTGCAATGGCCTTGAACTTCTGACTTTCTTTGGTATATGATGTCCTCCTTAGGGAAACGTAAATACCTCACTAATCTAGCAAATCAAGTTGACACTGAAGGAAGGCCCATGAATAATACAGCACTGTACCCATTTGGACACTCGTACTTCCTGAACCCTGTACCACCTACTTCTTAGTGTTTTTCTAGATTATTTTGTCTATGATCTTATGACTCTAGGCAGAGGTCTCATTTCATGGAAATCTAGAGGGAACGAAACCCTTCCAAGGGTTTCGGCATGCTGAACAAGACCAAAGGTTTCGATGGGATCCCAAAAATTCAATATCTGATCCAGACAACTGCGTCTTGTCTTAGCCAGACTCCTTGAACATTTTTACAATTAAAATTCAGAAACAGATTAAGGCCAAATAGCTACTCATCCGAGAAAACCAAGTTCAGATATGGATTCAGCATGTGTGTTTACCCCTATAAGTCATATCTGTTTTGACGAAAACTTCCTGCCACTTCTGCCAATTTCCTGGTTTCGGCCGAACTCCAGAACTACTTGTCCGGCGAAAAAAGAAAGCTAAAAAACGAACTCAGGGTATCTTCTTTCCCCAATAATGAACATCTAATCAACTTCAAATAAAAATTTAACTTATAAAAAATTTTCCGACTCCAGCCGGATTCCGGTCGAACTAAATTTCCGGGTAAAATATGATTGTCAAACACGGATTCAGCATCTCTTCTTACCCTTAAATCGGTTATCTAATCAACTAGAAATAAAACTTAAGCTTCTAATAATTTTCCGGTTTTGGCCGGATTCGGGGGGAACTACATGTCAAGGTAGAAAATTTTTTCACATAAGTGTTCAGCATGTCTTCTTGCCCTACATCGAACATCCAATCAACTGAAAATAAAACTTTTAATTTTAACAAACTTTCCGGTTTGGGCCAGATTCCGGGCGAACTACTTGTCCGTCGAGAAAATGGTTTTCACCATCGTCCTCAGCATGTATTCCTACCCCTAAATCGAACATTTAATCAACTTCAAATAAAATTTTTACTTTTATCAAACTTTCCGGTTTTGGCCGGCTTCCGGGCGAACTACTTGTCCGATGACAAAATGGTTTTCACCATCGTGTTCAGCATAATCGAACTACATGTCAAGGTAGAAAATTTTTTCACATAAGTGTTCAGCATGTCTTCTTGCCCTAAATCGAACATCCAATCAACTGAAAATAAAACTTTTAACTTTAACAAACTTTCCGGTTTGGGCCAGATTCCGGGCGAACTACTTGTCCGTCGAGAAAATGGTTTTCACCATCGTCCTCAGCATGTATTCCTACCCCTCAATCGAACATTTAATCAACTTCAAATAAAATTTTTACTTTTATCAAACTTTCCGGTTTTGGCCGGCTTCCGGGCGAACTACTTGTCCGATGACACAATGGTTTTCACCATCGTATTCAACATGTCTTCTTACCCCATAATCGACTATCAAATTATCTGTTTCGAAATATTTTGTTTGCCCCTTAATTTGAACCCCCTCCCCCACCCCTAAATATAGGGCTACAAAGCCCATCTACGAACTTGACTGGTCCGACGACCCAACGAATCCTCACACCAATTTTCATTCAAATATCTCATTCCCTTTGAGATTTATTGTGCTTACAGATGGACAGACGGACGGACTGACGGACAACTTTTGCGATGTCATAGGTATCCCTCCACTTAGGTTTTGGGATCCCAAAAAGTATCTCAAATATAAGACTGGCAGATATTTTGCTAACCTGGAGGATTATACTGGTTAGAAACAATAGACAAGAAAGAACAGGACCAAACAAATGCGCAAAACTGTGTGAATTGCACGAAAAAGTAACAACAATTCTTACAATGTACAAGTTTAAGGCAAAGGTTTATAGGTCATCCAGAATAATAGGAATTTGCTACGAGTGAAGCCCCCACAGTAGTTTGTTATAACTGATGACAATTAACAGCTCAGTCTAGTACACTAGCCCCTTTTCAGGCACGGTGCTCAAACGTCTAGCACCATGCCTGGGTGCTAGACGTTCAAGCACTGTACCTTGGATTTCATGTATGGTGCATGGATTTCAGTATACAGTGCATACATCAAAAACACAGTTTCTGTCATAACAACTGAGCACCAGCTCGGACAGGGCTGAAATTACTACCATGAATTAGAGAAATCAAAGACAATCCTTTATATATTTTTCACAACAAAAACAAAAGGGCTCGGCTGATGACAGATGTGAAAAACCTCATTTCCTTTTCTACATAGTCAAGGATTTTGCATGCAAAGTGTCCTGTGCCTCAGCTTTTTCTACCTAGCAGCCAACCAGAATGTTGGCGCTTGGGGAATAGATAGGGAAAATACATGGAGAATAGATAGGGTGCTGTTAGGTTTTTCATCTCCATCATCATTAGAGCCCTTTTGTTTTTGTTGTGAAAAATGTATAAAGGATTGTCTTTGATTTCTCTAATTCTTAGTAGTAATTTCAGCCCTGTCCGAGCCGGAGCTCAGTTGTGATGACATAAACTGTGTTTTTTCTGTATGCACTGTATACTGAAATCCATGCACCATACATGAAATCCAAGGTACAGTGCTTTAACGTCTAGCACCCAGGCATGGTGCTAGACGTTTGAGCACCGTGCCTGAAATGGGGCTAGTGTACTAGACTGTAACAGCTTGAAAATTTTTGCCCTCTGCAAATTCAGGCTAAATTTTCTGAATGTTATTATGTTTTGCCTGGGGTGCTCCAGAACCCCACAAAAGCCAGTGAGCTGATTCCCCCCCCCCCAAATGATGCCTCTGATTCTAGGATTCTGAGTCTCTGATTCAAGCAACTCTGGGCCTGAGTCTAACAATCCCCTGAGCCTAATCTCTCAGCCTCATAAACTTTGCTGTAGCAGGCACACTGAAAAACAACAACATAGGTTCGGACAGTGGTTGAAGAGAACATAGGTTACCTATCCTGAATTGTAAATGACATCTCGTTTTATCCATGAAATTCAATCCAAGCCTTTGGAAGACCCTGTGACCCCTCAGTGTGCACACCTTTCGTGGATTTTGAATCCTGGCAATACCTGAAACCTGGAGGTACTGAAATCCCTAATGATGTAAGAACAAAGGCTAGCAAAATTCAAGAGAAAATCTCAAAAGAAGCCAGAAAAAAATTAATGACATTTTCTTTCTTTATCACTTCTTAATCTTGACACTAAAGGATAATCTTCAATGTAAAAGATTATTTTTCTTTTCATTTTCGGTGGTGTAATTATATTGTCAATAGGATGAACACAATCACAAGTCCCAGCAAACGATTCCATTATAAATTTCGCTTGTCTTTTGAAAAAAACTTTAAAGTTCATGTTTTGGTAGTGGGACTGGTGGGGTCCGGGTGCATTGGGCTCACCCTAGGCCTGCCCTAGGCTCACCCTAGGGTCTACCCGAAAATCCTTCTCCCCCCTGGCACCAAAAATCCGTCCGCCCTCCCTGAATGCAAATTCATAGGAAACTAAAAATATTCTGACAGCGAGTTAATGTAAACTCTATACAGACACACGAGTTGATGTAAATACGTGATGGTAGCCTTCCCTATCTATGAAATACTTTCCATAGAAATAAATTAGGGGGAGGGTTTGGTCGGGGTGGTTCGGTACCCGAAGTTTTTTTGTACCGCCGGGGGGGGGGGGGGGGGGGTCGCTGGGGCGACTGTCTGTATAGAGTTTACATTAACTCGCTGTCAGAATATATTTATTCCTTTATATTTGCATTCAGGGAGGGCGGACGGATTTTTGTTGCCAGGGGGGAGGAGGATTTTCGAGTAGACCCCTGGGCGGACCCGGACCCCACCAGTTCCACTACCCAATTTAAATATGAACTTTAAAGTTTTTTCAAAAGACAAGGGAAATTTATATTGGAATCGTCTGCTGGGACTTGTGATTGTGTTCATCCTATTGACAATATAATTAGACCACTGAAAATGAAAAGAAAAATAATCTTTTACATTGAAGATTACGCTTTTAGTGTCAAGAATCAGAAGAGATAAAGAAAGAAAATGTCATTAATTTTTTTCTGACTTCTTTTGAGATTTCTCCTGGATTTCTCTTGAGTTTTGCTAGCCTTTGTTCTTACATCGTTAGGGATTTCAGTACCTCCAGGTTTTTGGTATTGCCAGGATTCAAAATCCACCAAAGGTGTGCACACTGAGGGGTCTCAGAGTCTTCCAAAGGCTTGAATTGAATTTCATGGATAAAACGAGATGTCATTTACAATGCAGGGTAGGTAACCTATGTTCTCTTGACCCCCTACTGTCCGAACCTATGTTGTTGTTTTTCAGTGTGCCTGCTACAAAGTTTATGAGGCTGAGAGATTACGCTCAGGGGATTGTTAGACTGAGGCCCAGAGTTGCTTGAATCAGAGATTCAGAATCCTAGAATCAGAGGCATCATTTGGGGGGGGGGGGATCAGACCACTGGACTAGTGAGGTATTTACGTTTGCCGAAGGAGGACATCATATACCAAAGGAAAGTCAGAAGTCATTGCAGCCTCTCGAAAGATCTTTCAGTGGTTCAAGTAGCTCATGTTTTAGTATAGTCTGAGTCGGAATTGACTGAAATAGCTTTGACTGTCAATGGCTCTTTTTCTGAGAATTGTATGTAAGTATCTGCAGACATTGGCTCTCTGGCACCAGGCTATGGAGCCGTTTTTGCTTTTCTTCCATGACAGATCTAGATTGTCTTTGAAGCAAAGAGTTTGCTAAAAACTCCTTGCCTGAGACTGAATTAGCAAACAGTTCACTTTCCAAAGCAGGAGAACATTTAGTTGTGAGATAATACTCTATATGACCAAGTTCAGAACACGCCAGTGATTCTCAGGAAGAAGTAGTAAACGTGTCCGTAACGACTCAAACTCAACAACTGAAATCCTGAGTCAGCGCAGCTTTGGCAGCATTTCTTCATTTCTTCTGCAGGTACCCAGAGATTCTGAATCAGCATGGAGAGATAGTCATCAAGAGTATAAAGAAGGTTGGAGATAGTCCTCCAGCCCAAACTGACTGCGAATCATCTTGTATGGTGCAAACAAATAAGTCAGCTACGGTTTCATAAGAGCGATACCTCGGCCCTTCTTTGCAAGGGTCTTTTTCAGGCTCAAGCCTGTCAAGCTGGAAAATGAATTTGTGGAAAAAGAATTAAAGATTCTTCCTTAAATATCGGATTTTCAGAGAAGAAATTCACAAAATCAGATGTTTAAGGAAGAATCTTTAATTGTTTTACCTCAAATTCATTCACAATTAACCTAACACTTGAGAATGCCATTGTTTCTTCTGATGAGTGCTATGTGTGCCCAACTTGATCTCCTTTCCAGGGCACAGTCATTGATCAAGAAACATAACTGCCTCGGCCATTATGATCGGAAATTCGAAGATGGATTCCGAAGTGTTAGGTGCAGTTGTCGATAATGGAAGTCAGTGTGGGAAATCGGCTATTAAAGGTCCGCAAGAAGGAATAGGCAAAGCCCATGCAGTGATCATTCGTGCCCAAAGCCAACAGGAGCAGCTGACTAGTACACAAGCTCCAGTTTTGAACAGTATTGAGCACTTCCTGAAATATGAAATCAAGGGGTGATAGCCAAAATTTGGAAAAAGTATATTAATTGACAATCAGTACATGGAGCGTGTATGCAAAGGATATATTCCTCAGCTTATGGGGATCTGTAGTAGTGAGGAAGCCGGAATTTCGAGGTTGAAAAGCTGCATCAACGGACTGAAATTTCGTGTTTATTTCCACCTATCAGGTAAACCACTTCTTGTCTCTGAAGTTGAGTTGAACAATCACAGTCCTAATAAGTCATTGAAACTGCAGTTCGGAAGTGGTGAGCTTGAGCCAATTCCTGGCCCTGCTGACGTGTTAAGTTCTCAGAAGCTCTGATCTTGGATTTGAATGTGAAACCATGAACAAGCATGGTTCTGAGATGGGCTTGCACTTCCAGTCATGGAGATGCTATGAAGTGCTGCTTACCTGACATTTCCTTTTAAGATGAACCAAAACTACCATACAAACGATGTTTGGAGACTTGAACCTTAACCATAACCATGTGACAAGGCTATTGCAAGAACCAACTATCATACTTGCTATGCTTGAACCTTAGCCCTAACCAGTATACAAGGCTATTGGTGGATGACTTAAATGGAAGAGAAAATCAGTCGTCCATGTCAAAGTCAAGCTCCCCAGAACCAGGTTTTTGTGCTAAAGTCATTATTTCAAAAATTGTAAGGTGGTAACACATTTTTTGATGATATATCCGTAAAATAAATGCGTTTCAGTTATATATTTCTTTCAACGACTATACTTACTCTAGCTTTCTTAGCACCTGTGAGTAGGGGCGTCGCAAGTGAATTTTTGTATTTGGGTGCAGACTGCAGAGCCAAAACACCAGGATCCTATGAATTTCCAGAAACCAGATAGAGCGACATCCCGGCAGCAGCAGCTACTGTATGACTAGTCATTACTAGCCATGATCACATAAATTGAGCGCCGCAGGCGAGATTTTTTAAGTTTGTTTTTTCCTGCCAAATTCAGCTATTTCAATGCAGGTTCTAGCTTTTAGGGTTCCGAAAAATCGCGATCCCTAAAACTGGTTTAAAACCTAGCTAAATGACGCACCTTTCCGGAAAATATTGAATATTATGAAAAGTGCCGCAGGCAGAATTTTCGAGACATTTCTGATGAGAGCTTGTTTTTAGGATACAAATAAAAGTAAGGAATATCGATGAAATGATAGATCAGTCCTTTTGTCTGCGACCAGTTCTTCACTCGACCTCTTAATGTCGTGGTAACTACCGAATCCTGGCAATTATACCGAATAAGTTACCGAATGTTGCACCCCCCCCCCCTTTCGCAACGCCCCTGCCTCTGAGCCATATCCTTTCCTTTGAAACTTCTTTGTGGATCTTACTTTTGAGCAACTGTTGTTCACATTCACATTCTTTATTGAGTAGACTAATACCAACAAGAGTGCGATAGCAAATATAGCACTTACAATGGTAGTGAGCGTGTACTGCAACGAAGAATCACACTTGTTCCGGACTTACAAATAGAACAACAAGGAGGACCTAACCAACCACCAAGTCGGCTACATTTGTTCCTATCTCAAAAATCAGATTTTTCGTTCTAAGCTGTATTTTTTTTTTCCAATTCTCGGCGACACTTTTTTCACTTGTATGTTATTTTCAAAGAAATCTCGGCGACATTTCATGCATTCTCGGCGACATTACGCGAAATCTCGGCGACATTTCTAGCAATCTCGGCGACACTTTGTTCCATCTCGGGAACTAGATTTTTGGTTTCGAACACATATCCGTATTTCTCGGCGACACGTTTTTCAGTGAAAATCTCGGCTACAAAGTTGTCATTCTCGGCAACAAACATTGCAGTCTCGGATACACACAAAAAATCTCGGCGACAAGAACAGCATTCTCGGCTACATTTCATGGATTCTCGGCGACATTTCGAGTATTCTCGGCAACATTTTTAACAATTTTGACCCAAAATGCATGCCATAATCTTCATCTTCCTTTATAGAACGACGCTGTTCCTACATTTTCCGGGTTTGGCTCCTTCACGGAATTTGTTGTCCATTTTTTGTCGTCCGAGTAGTTCATTGGTGTATAAATACCGGCTATGCTATTTTTCCCATGCTTGTCAAAAGCGAGGGACTGGGCAAAGCTGAAAACAGCCGGGATGGGTTTGTAATTTTTGAGAAACTCGGTGGAGCTTGAAACGAGTGGGCTGTAAAGAATTTTGAACTAGAAACTATAGCTACTCCGACTTGCACTCCGAGCTTTAAAGTAGCTGTTGGCCAGATTGATTATGATCTCCATAAACTACTGAGCCAGATTACACTTTTTGTCTTGTTTCTGGCAGCCTCGATAACTGATCTGGCCTACCTTCTTTTTTCAAATTTGTGTCTGTGCAAGCATAACCAATACCACTCAATCCGGTCGATGATACATGATTTTGTGATCGTCATTTTTAATTAAGAGTGAGATTAGCTCTCATCATTTTCATGGTATCGAGAAGAGTTGGCCTGACTGTAGCCCATTAGACAATGCAGATGCCCAGTAACATGGAAGGTGAACATGATCCATTTTGAAAGGCCCTAGCTCAATGTCGCAATGCAAGCATAAAAGCGAGATTTCATCTTCCAGATTTTCTTCCGAAGTATCTATCCTAGATATCCGTTTTAGTTGAAGAGTATCCAGAAGATGAAGTGAGACCGAAAGTGTCTTGGACATTGGACATTGGACCGCTGGGCAACCCAGATTCCAAAATTTGAAAGGGTGTCAGAGACGCAACACGTTTGGAAACAAAATAAAGTGGAAGGGGGAGTGAAGAATAACTGAGAATTGGGATTGGGTGGCAAAAGCTGGGTGGAAGGGACTTATCCGAAATGTTCAATAATATTACAAAACTAGCATTTAGATGATACCCGAAAGACGTCAAATAAAACTCAAACAATCAGAAAGTGAACCCGGTTAGCATTGTACAAGAAAGTTCATTGTTTCAGATGCGAAGCAGAGAACCGCAAAGGGTAGGCACCGTGGAAATACTTTCCGGCCTTGTTGTTTGAAATTATTCAGCACCCTTGGTCGCCTATACGGAAGACCCGGATTGAAGCTAAAGCCTGGCTTTTTTTTTTTTTAAAGTCAGCTTGGGCTCAAAGAATATTTATTATATGTATAAACTAATTGACGGCTTTACCTGACCTACACCCTGGCTTTAACCGACACCAGACAATTCACTTGATATGCGGTATACGTTTGAAGGGCCTTATCCAGTTGAGCTCGGACAAGCAAGATAAGACAAACGCTCGTTACAATCAACCTGGCTACCAATAATCAAGTCTCTGCTTCTTAAGAGTTTACTTTGATTGAAAATGATATCTTTTTCTTATTAAGTTCAACGTCAGGTAGTTTCAGTTACATGAGAATATCTTGGTTTCATCCTTTTCATATACTGGTTTAGTACAAATACTGCAAAGTATACATATATAAACAGAAACAAGATCCTCTAAAGCTATCTTGTTGAAGGACCCACTAGCCTACGTTACTGGTTTTCGAACTGCGTAATAATCAAGCACACTATTACAAGTACAAATAAACTAAAACACAAAAAGACATAAACGACAAAAAGGAAAAGCGGAAAATCCATTAAGCAGAGAGAGAGAAACAACCAGACGAGAGACTTCCGAATCATCCTAAAAGATAAGAAGGAAAAGAAGATGCTGACAAAATCCCAAAGGTATCGACAACCGTTAAAATTGGAAACAATCGTAACAACAAAAATGTTCCTACTCAGGTAGGAATACAGAAGAAATCAACCGACCGAATGCTAACGTGCAGATATTATTAGCCGATAACAATATCATCCTTCTACGATCAACAAAACTAAAAAAATCTAACATAGTCGAGAATTAGCGCTATCTACTGATTTTACCTTTAATCAACACTACCGTATTATTTAAATTTTTAACCAGGGAACAACTTTTATATCATACTTTTTCAATATTTTCACATTAATTTTTTTATTTTCAGTTTAGTTATTATCTTCCAACATAAACTCTTAAAAAAGGTACTTGGGTTTCACGTTTTCATCTTCGATGACTGCTGAAGCGCATGTTTCTTCGCTTATGAGGTCTCCATTTATTAGAGCAAATATAAGGAGGTTTAGTAGCTGCGAGGCCCCGGTTAAGAGTTTTCTTTTCATGGCTTACCGCACGCCACTTTACTGCCTCCCTCTTGCTTGTAATGTCAGTGTGAAATGTGAGAATTCTTTTCGGGTTATGTATAGTAATTCGTTCCGGTGGCTTCACGGTCTTCCTTGGAATTGTAGTGCATCGGGAATGTTTGTTGGTGAAGGGCTTCCATCTTTTGGTAAACTTCGGAGGCGGTAAACTCTTTCCCTTCAAACTAGGATCCTCCGATCCCCTAGCCCACTTCTTAGGATCCTTTGTGGGCCTCAGATGCGGCTTTCTCTGCCTGTATGGCTTGCGTGGACTCGAGAGTTGTACGTGGGGCTTTTGACGGGAGTCACGTAAGTGGCCTGGTACTTACATTTATTTGCTTGTTGAGTGTGTTTTATTATATTGTGGCCCATGTTGGCCTTATTTGAAATAAAATAAAATAAAAAATAAAATAAAGTGATTTTCTTATAATTTTTTTTTTAACATCTTGCTGTTTGTATTTTTCCATTTGCAGTCTACTTTTTTTTAATAACATATATCTATTTGTTGAAAGACAGGTTAGCCTACATCTTGAATATTAAGCGCAAAGCCGATTTTGATTTATTTCTCTGCGTTTCGTGATTTTGCGGAATACAAACCAAACCAAATCGTTGATTCAGTAAGAATATAACTCACGGCGTGTGCCGACTAACTGATTCCAGCGTCAACATATAATACAAATCTATATATGTAAACAAACAAGAAGCAAGCGTAACTGCCGAGACTGCTATTTCAGTTTGCATCGGAACAACATAAACAAGACCAAAGGTTCCGATGGGATCCCAAAAATTCAATATCTGATCCAGACAACTGGGTCTTGTATTAGCCAGATCCAGTCTTTGCCAGATCCAGTCTTCGCCAGACTCCTTGAACATTTTTACAATTAAAATTCAGAAACAGATTAAGGCCAAATAGCTAATCACCTGAGAAAACCAAGTTCAGATTTGGATTCAGCATGTGTGTTTACCCCTATAAGTCATATCTGTTTTGACGAAAACTTCCTGCCACTTCTGCCAATTTCCCGGTTCCGGCCGAACTCCAGAACTACTTGTCCGGCGAAAAAAGAAAGCTCAAAGACGAAATCAGGGTATCTTCTTTCCCCAGTAATGAACATCTAATCAACTTCAAATAGAAATTTAGCTTATAACAAATTTTCCGATTCCTGCCGGATTCCGGTCGAACTATATGTCCGGGTAAAATACGATTGTCACACAGGGACTCAGCATCTCTTCTTACCCCTAAATCGCTTATCTAATCAACTAGAAATAAAACTTTGACTTCCAACAGTTTTCCGGTTTTGGCCGGATTCCGGACGAACTACGTGTCCGGGTAGAAACTTGTTTTCACATAAGTGTTCAGCATGTCTTCTTGCCCTAAATCAAACATCTAATCAACTCCAAACAAAACTTTTAATTTTGACCAACTTTCCGGTTTGGGCCGGATTCCGGTCGTAATACTTCTCCGTCGAGAAAATAGTTTTCACCATCGTCTTCAGCATGTCTCCCTACCTCTAAATCGAAATTTAATCAACTTCAAATAAAACTTTTACTTACAACAAACTTTCCGGTTTGGGCCGGATTCCGGGTGAAATAGTTGTCCATCGAGAAAATAGTTTTCACCATCGTCTTCAGCATGTCTTCCTACCCTTAAACCGAACATCTAATCAATTTCAAATAAAACTTTTACTTTCAACAAACTTTCCGGTTTGGGCCGGATTCCGGGCGAAATACTTGTCCGTCGAGAAAATAATTTACACCATCGTCTTCAGCATGTCTTCCTACCCCTAAATCGAACATCTAATCAACTTGAAATAAAACTTGTACTTTCGACAAACTTTCCGGTTTTGGCCGGATTCCGGGCGAACTACATGTCCGACGACAAAATGGTTTTCACCATCGTGTTCAGCATGTCTTCTTACCCCATAATCGACTATCACATTAGCTGTTTCAAAATATTTTGTTTGTCCCTTAATTTGAATCCCCTCCCCCACCCTAAATGTAGAGCTACAAAGCCCATCTACGAACTTGACTGGTCCGACGACCCAACGAACCCTCACACCAAGTTTCATCAAAATATCTCATTCCCTTCGAGAGTTATCGTGCTTACAGACGGACGGACAGACGGACGGACGGACGGACGGACGGACGGACGGACGGACAGACGGACAACTTTTGCGATGTCATAGGTATCCCTCCACTTACGTTTTGGGATCCCAAAAAAAGAAAAAAAGATAATTACACTATACTAAACGGTCAAACATATGAGCTTAAAAACCAACATAGAAGCATGTGAGCTCTGGTGAGCTCAGTGGTGGATTTAGCTGTAAACAGTTTAACAAATGCAGAAACAAAGCTGTTACTGTCGTGGGTGCATTGGACAGGTTGCAATTTTGGAATTTGGTTCGCAACTTAGTTAAGCCTTCATTATTGTTTACAAGCCTTCATTATTGTTTCTGATTAGGAGTCCGCCACCCCTCGTATTGTCCTAATGCATTGGGAGGATATTAAGAATACTTACAATCTTGTGGTTCCATTTTCCAGTCGATTACATCCACTTGTGCAGGAGATGGATGCCGAGAAGGACAATGCTACTGGTGACAGCCCATCGTTCAACGCCTCCGAACTTGACCTGACAACCGATATGGAAGAGCCTCCCCCCGCCCTGACACTTGGATTCTTTATCGCAGGAGGGCTTGGGCTCTATGCATTGGCTGTGGTGACGTTCGTGGGAAACGCTATGGTCTTACATGCCATTCGGACGGAGAAACGCTTGCAAACGGTAAGGGCGTTTTTAAGAGAGAGTTCAAGATACTGCTGTAGGAGAAGTAGTGCACTAGCTGTGGTGAAGCTTGTTCAACGCAATGGTCTTGCAAGCTATTCGAACGAAGAAGCGCCTGCAAATGGTAAGGGGGTCATTAAGACTGGGCCAGATTGAGGTACTACTGCTGGATATAAAATTCATTCGCTGTGGGTGCCTGTGGGGACGCAATGGTCTCACGTGGTATTCGGACCGGACGGAGAACACCCGCGAACGGCTAGGGCGTTCTTAAGGCAGGTTTAGTGAGAGATAGTGGTGTGGGAGATAGACTGCATAAGTTGTGGTGGCATTCGTCTAAGTTTAATCGAAAGAGGCTGAGATAGAACACTATATTTAGCCATTACTTATTTACTTAAAAGACTTGAAGACCCGATGAAAGTGCCTTACTTTGTAGTTCCGCTATTCAAGAATAGCCAACTTCATAAAGTGGACTTTCCCTGTTTGATTTGTGGTACCCCTATGCGCATGGTCTTAGATGGTATGCTTGACGAAAACGGTTTGTTAAAAACAAGTGAAAAACATGCTCACGCAGTGTGCTCACCTGCACCAAGCTGATTAGTGGCCACTTAAAAGCCGGATTCAAATTGTCCGCGTCATAGTCGAACTTCGCGTTGTTAGAACGGCCATAGTTATTCTGAACCTCATAGTAGAGCAATTAGTGGAAAAAAAACACCTCAACGCAATCCAAACAATGCAATGTATTCCGCCGAATGATGCAAATATAAATTCACTTTTCAGTTAAACTTTAAACGCAACAGTCATGCATGCTATTCGGGTGGAGAAACACCTGCAAACGGTAAGGTATCTCTGGCACTTGCAGCCATCTGCTCAAATGCGATACCGATGGCAACTTAAACAAAGTCTCAAAATGGGAAAGTTAGCGAAGATGTATTAGGAAATACATCGTAGCTGGCTTTTTTGTTTTGAGCCATTATTAAATATAATTATGTTTCCCAGACGAATGGAGAAGCGATCGTAAATATTTCTTCAGGCCAAGCTCACTGAGAAACATATATTTAGTAGTCAAAGTTCAAGTTGAACTTGAACTTGTTTGTTGAACTTGAACTTCATAAGTTCAAGTTGAACTTGAACTTGTTTGTTGAACTTCATAAGAGTCAGCGTTTGGCTATCACTAATTATACCGACGGCCCACAGTGCCCACAATTCAAAATGCCCACGGTTCAGAATGCCCACGGTTGAACTAGTTTAGGTGTTAAGTCCGTAGTAAATATTAATCACAGTAAATATTTGTTAGGCAATGAACGGCGCATGTACTATGACCAAATGACCTTAAACATCAAACCTGATAAGAAAAAGGTAAATCGATCTGAGTTTTATCTTTTTAATAGACAGACGGACGGACAGGCTTTACAGATTCATATGTATCCGTCAGAAACGTTCGGGGTCCCACAGTACAACATAAATTCTCATCGAGAAAAGTCTTAAGAGGTTTACCTCTGCCAAATTTTGAAGAAACAAACTGAATGCCTTTTCCATTTCCTGTCCGTTATTTCAGGATGATTTTAGCTTCAGCTGTGGACAGTTTTAGCCGTCTGTATTTTAAGTCATTGCAGGACGATTAGAACCTTCCCTGTGGGTAGGTTGAACTGTCAGCATTTTGAGCCGACGGCATTTTCGACGAGTTCGGTTTTGGGGCTTTCGATCTCACTTGCAGGCATTTTGAGTCGTGGGCATTCTGAATCGTGGACATTTTGATCTTTGGCACTCTGAGCGTGGGCATGTGAGAGTGGGGAAAAAGATCGTGGTGATTTTGGGAACCAGCCGAGAGTTTGCGGCATCTGATGTATGTTAGAGGACCCACGGCTAAAGACATTTGGGCTGTAAGTAGACTTGGATTTAGACCTTGGTCTGGTGGAAGATTGGGTTGATATTATGGTGTTGGAATCATTGTGTTGCACACAAACATGAACAAAATATGGTATTTAAAACCCGTGAGTTGAAAACCATGCTTGATTCCTCGAATCCACTGATTTAAGCAATAGTTTTTGTGTCTAGTGAAGTTTCGGTATGTAACCCGAAATTGTATCTCGTGTTTTCTCTCTTTTCGTTTCTTTTTCTCCATATCCAGCTTTGAGATTTGATGCAAAGATGGATAGGCCTAATAACTTTTCTCGAACCGGGGTGTAATGTAAATCCTCCTATGTCCCACAGGAAGTTATATTATGACAGTTACTTTGTGGAGGCTGATACAATATTGTATCATCCTCCAGAGAGGCTAATACGAACCTCTATCAACCTGCGTAGATGTTCTTTGAGCACTTTTCTTCGAATACTGAAAAGTAGAACCTGCCCTCTAAACAAAATAAAAGAGACTTCTTTGATGGAACCTTTGACTTAGGGAAGCAAAACATCGTGATATTCTAGCGCCTATGAATCTGCGTACTCTTTATCACCTGTTAACGAGTAATTCGCTTTATCGTGTTCATAATTATATGCCTACACTTTTTCCTTATTTACTGGTCAGGAGCCGTTAGCAGAATTCTGGCTCGCCGAATATCTGTGACAAATCGGATAATTTTTTCTACCATGGCAACACTGGTTTCAACTGATTTTGATTCTGCAACCGCTAGATGACATCTCCGACGCCAAAACTGTAAAAGACTGTGTTAATAGATACAGAAGTGCTCGGATCACAACAGTAGTCAGTAGTTGTGTACAGTAGGCTTGGGTTGCTACTTCCCTATCCCGGTAGCAAACAATTACAACAAAAGAGAATAAGTCCTATAATAGTTAACACACCTCCGTCTCAGTTCATATCGGAAGTACAACTTTGACGTCCATTTAAAAATATCAACCTCGCCTTCGGCTCGTACAGGTCACTTTCAATGGCCGTCTCAGTGTTTTTTCCGACATCAACTTCTATGTCGGAAGTTAACCTTTAAAGTTGAACCGGAAAAGGCCGAGATAGGAAAATCAAGTAACCCATCACTTATTCACTTACAGCACAACTCTTATTAGAAATGATCTTTTCCCTATGAAATGAATCAGAAAAAAACATTTTTGAAACTGAACGTGCTTTGGTGAAAAAGCGAGAAAACTAAGCAAATAAAAGAAGTAATAAACAGAAGATTATCACATCCTAATGTGTGAATGAGTCGTCAGCGGACGTTGAAGATTTCGGAAAACTTTTCGTTGGGTAACGGGAAAACTCGGCAAGGCCGAAAAAAAGCTAAAAATTCGTAGTTACGAAACGAAACACAAGAGAAAGCTGCTGATTTTAGAAGCTTATAATTCCACTTGGGAGCTAAGTATATTATAAAAGGCGGAAGTATATTAATAAGTATATTAATAAAAAATGCGTTACTTCGTTGCTTGGCTATTCACGAATAATCAATTTCATGTAGTGAATTTTCCATGTCGAACTTGTGGTACCTTTTACCTGTGTTGTATGCTTGACGAAAACGATTTAAGAAAAATAAGTGTTCACGCACTGATTTGCTTTCCACAAGCTGATCACTGGCAACTGAAAAGCCGCGTTTGTATTGAGATTCAGATTTTACGAGTCAGAGTAAAATTTGCGTTGTGAAGACGCCGTACATATTATGAACGTCATTACTAGAGCAGACAGTGGAAAATAAAAACAAAAATTCCTAGAAGAATCCAAATAAGTTGGTTTTTCACTGAAATTTTAATAACAAAATTCTTTGGTACAGTTCAGTGTCCCTTTGCGCGTGGGTTCATCCCAAGTTCCTCTCCTAAGTGCGAAGGTCAGTTTGCCAGTCTATACATTCTTGTGCAATACCGTATCCAGGGGGGTTAGGGGGTTGACCCCCCCCCCCCCCCCGAAACATACACAAGTAATGATTTTTATAGGCTTTTCCCTCTGATCTGTGTGTTTTTTGTACTTTTTTGTCCGACCAGCAGGAAATAACCCCCCCCCCCCGAAAAAAATTCCTGGATACGGGCCTGTTCTTGTGACATCGATTGCGGCTCCGTTTTGAATTGTTCTCTATTCCTTGGTGTTTATTTTCATAACACAGTCGTAGACAACTGGGCATTCGAAATGAAATACGATATTCGGGACACTCGGAGTCTGAAATTTTTTTTCGGGAAGTATATATTGGAAAGTTGCCCTTGAGTGCCCCGAGAAGTATATGGGCTTATCTTGTCAGGAAGCCTCCTCTCGTATGTATATAAATTCACGCAGAACGGGTACTGGTGCCCTTTTAAAAAATACCGGGATCGGGGTCAAATTTGAATCGTGAGATGTTTCAGCTGATAAAACAGACATTAAAGCTTAAGCCCATTTTAATCAATGGGTTTCCATTTTAATTAATGGTATTATAGTGAATTGTGCACAAATTTCACCAGGTTATAATTTTAAACTTATGATTTTCATTAATACATTGATGATTAAATAGTGATTATAGATGGCATTAATAGGACCAGTGCTATTTTTATTTGTAATGAAAGATACATGGTAAAAAAAAATGTAAAACGTATCAGCATCAGCCTATGTTGGCCTAACTGGCGGTGCTGATCTCCGATTCTCGGCCCCCAGCCAGGAACTGCAACGGTCGGGTGGAGGCCGGCCATCCTGGTGCTTTCGAACATCCTTCCTGGCTCCATCCCCAAATTTCTCCAGGTACCCGTTGAAGCTGGATGGACTTTGGCTTGTGTAACAGAGTTACCCCAAACTCCCGCCCAGAACCAATGGTAGGCACAACCGAGACTCAAACCAGCGACTATATGCCTACGATTTTTGCGTGCTAATCATTCTGCCAGGACGGACACTATATATGGTGACTGAGTTGAATGTAAAATAAGTCAACTAAGATTTTTTCCAACGGTATTTCGGCCCTTCCTTTCGAGGGTCGTTATCAGTCTGCAGGTTCGTTTCTTGTAGTCAGAGCTTTAAGAACACCCTCGCCAAGAAGGCCGAAACTTTACATATGCTTCTCATTCACGTTGGGCTGAAGGAGTATTCGTTCCTACATATCTCTTATAGCCTAATTAAAAATTCGTTGCTCACTAGTCCTTGCTCCAAAAAAAGTGTTATTAATTCAGTCCATGTTCAGGTTCAGGTTCTTTTATTTCTAAAATACTTCGTGACAATATGTTTTGATCACTGGGGCCGGCAGGGATACGAGCTCGTTAGCTCGGCACCATTTTAAACACTGACTATATGAACATAGTATGAACGAGTCGTTCCTCTGTAAATACACACACAAAGATCCCTAGATTTATGTAGGACAGTATACCTATTTGCCGGCTTCCGTCCCATTAGCCTATACCTTTATTATTTATATCCTACAGGTTAATCTTTTATTGATCAACGAATTTGAATGCTTTATTTTGTTTGAATCAGTTAATCCTTTAACAAATTAGGTCCTGCATATTAATCCTAATAATTGTCTGATCCTTCTAATCAAAAGTGTCGTCCCAATTGCGCCAGTAGCTTTGTCTCCTAAGTTTTTCGCACTGTTTCCGAGTTCCCCTCCAGTTCCTTCTATCGTCGTGATGCGGGTCGGACACATAAACGAAACATCTAGGACATTTGTTAACCACCTAACAATATGACATGGATTTGGCACGAACTAAAAGTGGCCGATAGAGTTGGCAAGGTAGCCCAGAATGCTGCTTGTCGTTGAGAGCAGAGATGGGCGAATCCGAATCCGGATTCGGATTCGAATCCAGGATTCGTCCTTTTGGTCGGATTCGAATCCGGATTCGTATCTTCTGCTTGTCAGGCTGGATTCGGATTCGGACTCGGATTCCAAACCCTCAATCTTACGAATCCGCTGAAATTCCTAAAATTCATCCTTCCACTATCCGTATCCCAATTTTTACTGAGTGTGCTTAGCCAATCCCAGTTTTTGGTCTCCGCCACCAGCCATCCTCAGTATCTATCACGTTATTTGATTACTTTAGGTATCAGTGCTTTTTGTCACCTCTAATTTTCAAAACGACCTATGTACATGATTTGATTTTTGTTAAGATCTGATTTGAATCCGGATTCGATTACGGATTCGAATCCTCAGCATAAAATGCTGGATTCGGATTCGGACTCGGATTCGTCCCTAGCCCTGGATTCGGATTCGAATCCTTTCATGGTTGGATTCGCCCATGTCTGGTTGAGAGGTTTTGAACGTACCCGAGACGGCAGAATTTGTCGTCGAGGTTGATGTCTTTGCAGCCGAGCTCGCTGCGAAAAACATATCAACATTTTAGTCTGTTAATATATTTTCTTGTAATCATGGCCACATTAGTTGCCGTATCGGCTACTTTTTTGTTTTTCTCGGTGACGGTTTAATTTTCAAGAAATGTTGGTTACATTTTCAGTAATCTTGGATTTCTGGGATTCTCGGGTATATTTATGATTGAAACTACATTGATCATTTTTGGCTAAATTTTTGCGTCTCTTGGCGATAGGATTTTTGCGACAGTCCCGGCTACAAATGCGTCAATTTCGGCCAGAGGCGTTACTAGCCAAAATGTTTGGGGGAGGGACGAGGCATTTACCGACTGGCTGATAATTTTTACCGACATTTTCTGCAGAAAAAAACGACAGTTTTCAACAACTAAAATGACATTTTTGAAAAAAATCGACCGATTTTCAGAAAAACCGACTATTTTGACGAAAAGTCGACCGATTTTCACAAAAACCGACTGTTTGACGCAATATTGCGGCCCTAAGTGTATTCTTATTTTTCAATGACTGCCCGACAGCATTGGGGGGGGGGGGGGCCGCCCCCCCCCCCCAGTCGTGAAGTCCCTGATCTCGGCAACAAACATTGTTCTCTCGAATACACTACGACCTCTCAGCGAGAAATGCAGCAATCTCGGCTATGTTTTCGCCATTCTCGGCTACCTTTCGTGTCTTCTCAACTACTTTTTGGCTCAAAACATAGCTGCATCCATGCCATACATCAAGTTTAATTCAAATCGCATCACCCGTGTGCAACCGAGGCGTGTCAAAATCTCAGACCTCTTACACCTAACACGGATGATCTGATCCGAGAAAGAAATGTTTTCTGGATCGGGGATATTTGTGCTGGTTTGGATTGTTGTGGTGATTGTTGTGCTAGATCGGGGGATTGTTGAGCTGGATCGTTGTAAAGTATTGGTAGCGTGTGCGCATGCCAATTTTAAGCGCCCTAGTTTGTGTGCAAGTGCCCGAACTTTCTAAAGCTAAACAGAGCGAGTAAGAGAGAACAAGAGCTACGAGCTCATATGGCACTTGTACGAGTAGGCTGTACAAGAAAGTAGATGAGAACGTCTCAAAATACACCCGCCATCCAAAAATGCGGTTCGGAAATAGAAATAGGATATTTAGTTTCACTCATTTCTGAGCAGTTCCGGCATCGTCTCGATTGTCTGTAGCAGATGCACATGACTGTTCAAACTTTCATCCCAATAAATCCATTTGTTTGATCCCTAGACGTGCTACACGATTTCCGGTACTCACTATCTCCACCTACCATGGCCGAATCTGGTTCGGAATAAAAAAAAATCGACCCCCTAAAGCATCTTTTTTATACCATCTATCAAGTTTCACTCGAATCTGAGCATTTTTGAAAATTTCCGGTACCCCCCCCCCCTCCCATCAACGTTGTCGGAGCCGGTTCCAGCCCAATCTCTTAATTCCCTGTTCCTGTCCATCAAGTTTTACTGAAATTGGAGCATAGCCTATCTGCAAGTTTCCAGTACCCCCCCCCCCACCTTGGCCGAATCCGGCCCGGACGCTAAATAACAAATCTAGGCCGCATAAACTCAGCACTGTCGAATTTGCATCTCATTCGGTCCATCCGTTTGGTTTTTGTGCATGTCAAAAGTCCCCCCCCCCCAATTCCCCTAATCGTGGTCGCATATGGTTCGAACGCATGTTTTACATGTTGATGCCATCGATTCGTATCACCCGTGAAGTTTCACTCGAATCAGACCACTCGTTCGCAATTTATAGAAGTCAATATCCATATTTCTCTTCTCTTGCTCCCCAAAAAATGCTCGGATCTAGGAACGGAAGTTTCCGGGGGTATGTTGTGTCAGGTTCTTAAGTCAAGATAATTTGGGTCGCTAATATGCCTGCAAAGTTTCGTTGTCGTTTTACATCTGGAACTATTCTAACTCACGACTACCGTAATTCCAGGAAACCCCCTCCAACTCCCCCAACAGTGCCCCGAAACCATCTGGCTCCGTCAATTTCATCTAGGCCTAATGCTTGTGCCATCCATTAAGTTTCGTCCCAATCCCTCTGCTTTTAGAGTTTCTTGAGTTTTCCACCACCCCCCCCATCCCCTCAGGTATCGGACCCGATCCGGACGTGACACTGAACGTCCGAGGCGATAGCTCACCAGACAAGTTTCATTCAAATCCGATCACCCATTCAAAAGTTAAGCACGCCACTAGATTCCGGACTCCCCATCCACCCACTCCCCCCACGATGGTCGGGTCGGGGAAACGGCTGTTCTCAAGTCAATCTGTTCGGATCCCTGAAATACCTGCCAAGTTTCATCGCCCTAGGACATCAGGAAGTATGCCGAACTCGCGGGATCGCTAGAAATCCGGACCCCCACCCCAACTCCCCCACAGTGCCCTGATCCGGTTCGGTTATGTCAATGACGTGTCTAGGAATTGTGATTGTTTTTCCCACCAAGTTTCATCATTAATCTGGTCGGGTCCCAGACATGCCTGTCAATTTCCATCGTCACAGCACATCAGGAAGCACGGAACTCGCGGGATCACTACAAATTCGGACTTCTCCCCCCCCCAACTCCCCCAAAGTGAGCGGATCCATTCCGGTTATATCAGTCACGTATCTAGGAATTGTGATTGTTTTTTCCACCAAGTTTCATCCCGATCCCTCCACTCTAAGCGTTTCTCAAAATTTCTGGTTCCCTCCTCCAACTCCACCCAGTGTCATCGGATCCGGCCCGGATTTAAAGTGAGATGTCTGAGACACGAGGTCATCCTAAATATCAACTTTCATCAAGATCCGATCACCCGTTCGCAAGCTAAAAATACCTCAAATTTTAGCTTCACCCTCCCTCCACTCCCCCCCCCCCAGATAGTCGAATCGGGGAATTGACTATTTCCTTTTTAATCTGGTCGGGTCCCAGACATGCCTGTCAATTTCCATCGTCCCAGCACATCAGGAAGCACGGAACTCGCGGGATCACTACAAATTCGGACTTCTCCCCCCCCCCCAACTCCCCCAAAGTGAGCGGATCCGTTCCGGTTATAACAGTCACGTATCTAGGACTTTTGCTTGTACTTTCCACCAAGTTTCATCCGGATCCCTCCACTCTAAGTGTTTTCCAAGATTTCCGGTTTCCCCCTCCAACTCCCCCCAATGTCACCGGATCCGGTCTGGATTTAAAATGGAGGGTCTGAGACACGTAGTCCTTCCATATATCAAGTTTCATTAAGATCCGATCACCCGTTCGTAAGCTAAAAATATCTCATTTTTCCTATTTTTTCCGGATTCCCCCTCCCTCCACTCCCCTCCAGATGGTCGGATCGGGGAAGCGACCATTTCTAATTTAATCTGGTCCAGTTCCTGATATGCCTGCCAAGTTTCATCGTCCTAGCTTATCTGGAAGTGCCCGAACTAGCAAAACCGGGACCGACAGACCGACAGACCGACTGACGGACAGAAATTACAATCGCTATATGGCACTTGAGTAAGCTCAAGTGCCATAAAAACCGACAGACTTGATGATTGCTATATGGCACTATGTACCAATCGTGAGTTGTAATAAATTTGAACAAAATAAAATAATTAACAAGCCCAAAAAAGGGCACTGAACCTTGAGATCGTGTAGTATTTAGCTTGCCCCTCAAATATTTCCAAACAAAAAGAAAAAATTCCGGATCTCGGGCTGAAATTTACAAGAGTAGCCTAAAATATTTCCGGGTATTAAATTCGAGGAAACTTGGATTGATTTCACAGGGGATCAAGGGCATATAAATGGTTATTTACCCGACCCTGACCTCTGTACCCTAAGATGAGACAGATTGTAGGTTACTCGACGTTCTCGGTTCAGATGCGAAAGATTTGGCTCGGCATTCAAGTTTACACTTACCAAACGATTAATGTCATGCGATGTTTGCACAAAAAAGGTGGGACACAGCTGATCCCAGCTGGAACAGAATGTTATGCTAATCCAAAGTTAAAACTTGTTAGGAACGTATGATGGCTTTTCTTATGACTGTTTATCTTTCAAAAGTGGGATTCTCGGAAACTACTGAGGTTTGTTTCATGTCATTCAGGGTTAGCGAAGCCACATATTGCAGAAGAGAACAATCAAGCAATCTGGAGACGTGGGCTATAGAAACTAAGAAACCATAAACAAAAGAACCTTTACAAATAATAAGAGGTTAAAAAGTGTCAGATGCGTAATAAACAAGAGCTGGAAGAGCATACTAATGCTCGATGATTACAATGCACACTTCAAGGAGTCGAGAAATTCATTTGTAAGCAAACCCTTAAGACACAAATGATCAAGGACCCTTGGGGAACCTGAAAATGTATTGTCTCGGAAATTGTGTATGGCACTTGCAGCCTCTGGCTCAAGTTCCATATACCGATGGCAATTCTGTCAGTCGGTCGGTCTGTCCGTTTGTCTCTCACACTTTTTCTAGTTAATGTACTTCAAGATGTACTAGGACGATGAAACTTGGCAGGCCTATCAGGGACCTGATCAAACTAACCTGTAAATAATCAGTTTAGGGTACTTCCACATGTGCTAGGACGATGAAGCTTGGCAGGCGTATCAGGGACTCGACCAAACTAAGTTGGAAATAATTAGTTTGCCGATCTGACCATCTGGGGGGGGGGAGTGGAGGGTGGTGGAATCCGAAAAATTCAGTAGTGCGTAACTTTCGAAAGGGTGATCGGATTGAAATGAAACTTAATATAGATGATAATAAATAAATTATAAATAGATGACATATCTCTAATATCCCATTCGAGTCCGGACCGGATTTGACAACTATGGGGGAGGTGGGGTAGGAAGACTGGAAATCTCGAGAAACGGTTAGAATGAAGGGATCGGAGTGAAACTTGCTTGGAAGAACACGCATCTGCTCTAGATCAATCGTTAACACAATTGGACTTGATCCGGATGCTTGGGGGGGGGGGGGGGGTCCAGAATTCCGGTGATGGTGGTTTTGGGGATTCTCGCGACGAAACTTGGCAGGCATATATGGGACCTGATCAAACTGACTTGGAAATAAAAGTTTCCTCAATACGATCATCATGGGGGGAGTAGAGGGGGGGGGGGGATTCTGAATATTGAGTCAAACCTAGCTTTGAAACTGGGTGGTCGGATTGGAATGAACTGACTAACTGAATAGGTGACATATCTCTGATGTCCTATTTGAAATCCGGACCGATTCGACACCTGCGGGAAGTTGGGAAAAGATCGGAAATCTTGAAAAACGGTTAGAATGGAGGGATCGGAGTGAAATTTGCTGGGAAGAACAAGCATCTTCTCTAGATGAATCTTTTACACAATTGTACTGGATCCGGACTCTTGGGGGTGGGGGGCGGAATTCCGGTGATGGTGGTTTTGGGGAACTCATGAGGAAACTTGGCAGGCGTATCAGGGACCCGATCAAACTGACTTAGAAATAAAAATTTCCTCGATTCGACCATCGTGGGGGGAGTGGGGAGGGGGAATCCGGAATAGGAGAGACCAACCATGATTGGGACACGTCTATGTATGGGACATCGAGGTTTTTCTGATGAACAGTCTGAGCAAAAATTCCAGTTAATTCACTGTTGAATGGCCATCTAGCGGCGTACATTTTAGCCTAGTTACGGTCGTTAGGGGATTGAGATTTCAGAAATGTTGTTAAAACAAGTTTTTGACCCTGTTTGTAAATTCAATTTTTGTAAATTCAACAGAGAACTTTAACGTTTGGCACAATTTTCACAGGATGAAGTTAGAAGATCAATGATAGCTACAAATGAAGCCCCATTATTAGGCTTCTTCTGAGACATCACCATGTTGTATATACATGTATCTATTGTACAAGGAAAGCCCAACGGGCCATGGTACAAAAATATTATGCAAATCAAATACTAACTACAGATTCAACACGCTTTCTGAAAACAAAACAAAGAACTACACAATTAAACACTTTAAAAGAACAAAGATGTTGTGGGATGCGTTCCGACGCAGCCCTTTTTCTCGTACTACACTATCCCTAGCAATTAGCTCTTCGCTCAGCATCTTATTCCCCAAAGTCAATCATCATAACAATAGCCATTTGTTGAATGAATTAGTTAAGGACGCGAGGTCGGGTGACCTTATGTCCGGGCCCCACTATAGTCACACCTGGTAATAACGCCGGTAGTAAGACCGTCTTACAGTCGAAATTGGGAAGAAAAGACGCTGAAAACGTAAGATAGTCGAGATGGAAAAATCCATCTCCGCCATTTTGAAACGTAACTTTGGAGTGTTTGGACCAATCACAGACCAGAGTCACTGACTTTAGCCAGTTTTGTTTACATTTGAGTGATGGTGATGCTAATTTGTCTTGAATTTCTTCGTTCAAGGTGTGACCAGGAGGAAAAGTAAAAGTGGGTAATAACCAAATTAGCAAACCAAATTACGTACAGATGTGACTGAATGTGGCCCAGGCATTAGCGTCAGAGCGAACTCGGAGGGAAGGGAGAACACACCTAACCCTTACCTGTGCCGTACTTAATATTACCTTTGACTTTGAGGAAAGCTATTGAGCGGAGAGTGAGTTCAACTATCTTGTATCTTTTGTTTTATATCTTGATCTTGTTTTACCAATCGGAATTATTTCTTTCAGAATATAGTTATTTGTTTAATTCAACTATAGACAAGGTTTACGAACGCCATAACACAGCAGAATCCCAACAAAAGACCTGTGTCTCTGTCCCACCTGGACAAGCACTGCCAGGTTTTTAATAGTAGTAAATGATCGACCACCCATCAGACCATTCAGAGCGTGTTCCACCCTACTTACCGTAGTTACTACGCATGACGTCACGAATTCTGGTTTTTTGCCGTCAAGGCTGGAACGATTTTTCTATTTTCCAGCAGGATCTCACAGGGGCGAATCCGACCAATCACGTTACAGAGATGCGTAGTTACTACACTTACTACGCTCCCGAGCATGGTAAGCAAATAGTAACTATTAGTTACTATTCCGACAAGGTTGGAACGGTCAGCGTAGTAACTTTTCGTGAGGATGGAACCAGGGGCGGATCCAGCCTTTCGTTCTAGGGGGGGCGATTCTTACCGAAAAGAGTGAGGGTATTGGCCTTTTTGTCGGCCACAAGGCTGATTTTTTTCGTGTTTTAAGTGTCCCTGTCGGTCTCTTATTTAACGAAAATGTGGTTTTCATAAATTACATTAATGCTAACAAAAACTGTACTTGATCAACTTACAACTGTTTACAAGAAAAATTCAAACTTCCTGGCTCCACTGTTCGCAATACTGTCTGTCAAGCGTCTTTTGTCCGTGTTTTCCGACATTAATGTCGCTTAAACGACGAAAGTCCTCGTGACGGATGTTCAAATTTCACTATGCACTGGAACGAAATGTTTGTTTTTACCAGGTCCGGTTGCGTTGCGTCTCATCTAGCTAAAATTTACCGGGTGAACTGTTGCTATGCTATGAGCGAGCTATGAGGTGAGAAATAGTCGAGGCTAGCTTGACAGAGGAAAAGCTGTGGGTTGAACGTAGTGTAAAAGGTTCTAGAGTCTAGCTACAGTAGTTAGAACATGCATTATTGCAGACTTCCGTAAGTGCAGTAAACAAAACAAAAAAGTTACAGCCCGTCTAGGGGGGGCGATCGCCCCCCTCGCCCCCCCCCTGGATCCGCCTCTGGATAGAACGGAAACAGTAACTAATAGTAGCTATTGTTAGAAAGGTGGAACACGCTCTTAGCCACTCCTCATCGCCTGTCTGTCTCAGGAGTAGCTCCAACCTTAAATCATTGAGTTCCTGGCAATATGACATGAAGTGGTCCGCACTCTCCTCAGGGTCCCCACACATAGGGCACGAGTTTAAAAGACAATCTACCGCACGCAGACCAACTATCGTAAAGATCCAGGTCACTTTAACTACAGGTCAGAATGTGATGACTGGGACACATATACCAGTCATGATTGGGGCAAGCAGTACCGAACAAAGAAAAACGGACGATGCTATGGGATATTTTTTCTTTGACAAAAAACTGTATTATATAATGGAATTTTATAAAAGAAAATTTTAATATCATAACAGACCTACCACGTGAAAATCTATACAGATTTATTTGTGGCAGGACTAAATAATTTAATCACTTAGACTAGTTATATTTTAAACAAAAAAAATTTAATCACTTGCCTGACTGGATAAAAAGCAGCAAAGTGTCATAGAACTATGAGCCTATCAGATTTGCTCATTCACAGCAGGGAGTTTGATGCTGTCTAAATATCTCAAAATTGACATATAGATCTACCACAAACTTAAAATGGAAGTAACACTTGTTATTAGGAAATTGCTGAGGAATGGAGTGGCGGATTTTCGTCGTGTTTTCAAACTTAAGGCGTATTCTCGCCGTTCCCCGTGGACTCCTCGGGGATTCGACGGGAACGGCGAGAATAGAGGGAGTCGCTCCACGCGGACTCCGCGTACGGAAAACAACGAGAACACGGGGAATGCTTCCAAAATGAATTTTCTTCTTAAAATAAATATGATGTTGACGAAATTAGTCTGGATCCACTTTATTTTTGGTTTCGTTTATACTGATTGTTATGGCACTTGAGCATACTCAAGGGCCATATAGCGATTGTAATTTCTGTCGGTCTGTCGGTCTGTCGGTCTGTCTGTCTGTCGGTCTCTCCCGGTTTTGCTAGTTTGGGCACTTCTGCATAAGCTAGGACGATGAAACTTGGCAGGCATATCAGGGACCCGACCAGATTAACTTACAAATAATCACTTCCCCGATCCGACTTTCCCCAGAGATCCGGGAGTCTGGAAACTAGGAACTAGGGTAGCAAAAAGGAAAAAGTATAGATGCGGCATCGATTCAAAAACCTCTCATGCAAGCCACACACGTTAGCGTGAAGCTCCATTCGACCTTGTATTGAGAGCCGAATTTAGCAACAGTTACAGTGGACTGAGATGCTTCAAGAACAAGTGCTTTGGAGTAGAGGGATAGGAAATCTGGAAACTAGAAACATGCATAACTTTAGAACGGGTAATCGGACATGCATGAAACTTGACATATGTCAAGAACAAGTGGTTTGTGTTTTGAGTTTCAAATCCGGACCAGATCCGAGAACTGGGGGGAGGGGGCTGGGGGGCACCGGAAATGTCGTGAAACGCTTCCACATAAGCAAGCACAATAAAACTTGGGAGGCAGATGACGAAACCAACCAGATTAACTCGGAAATAATCACTTACCCAATCCAGCCATTGCGGGGGGAGTGGAGGGATGGAGAATCGGGAAACAGGCAACAAGCATAACTTTGGAACGGATAATCCGATATGCATGGAACTTGACAATTATGAAGAACAAGAGTCTCAGATTTTCAATTTCAAATTCTGGACCGAATCCGAAAACTGGGTGGTTAGAGGAGGGGACCGGAAATCTCGGGAAATGCTTAGGGTCGAGGGATCGAGATGGAACTTGAAGGGAAGAACAAGCATTAACCCTAGATAGCTCATTGACAAAACAAGACCGCATCGTGTCACAGTAGAGGGGGTTGGAGGGTGTTTTCCCGGATTTCCGGTGATCACGAGTTAGGGTACTTCCAGATGTACTAGGACCATGAAACTTGACAGAAACATTAGCTACTCTCCCAGTTCAACTTGGAAATAGTTATTTTCCCCATCCGATGATCATGGGAGGAGTCGGGAGGAGTGGAAGGATGGGGAATCCGGATTCTAGTGACATGCATAACTTTGGAACGGGTGATCAGACATGCATGAAACTTGTCAAGTGTCAAGAAAAAGTGTCTCAGATGATCAATTTCAAGTCTGGAACGGATCCTATAACTTGGGGGGGGGGGAGCCAGAGGGGGATACCAGTCTTACAGGTGCCGTATGAGCTTTCAACTCTTGTTTTCAATTACTTTTACTCTGCACGAACACCAGAAAAAATTAACTCCCCTCTGAATGATGGTGATGATAATCGGAGCATTCCCCATCCATGGGGACTCGTGAGAATACGGGGAGTGAGTACCCGAGACAAACAAAAACACGGAGACTCCTCAAGTGGAGTCCTCGGGGAACGGCGAGAATACGCCTTTAGTGTGATTGGATGATGAAAAGTGAAAACATGATTCACAACCAGATTTGCGTGTTTCAGCGCTAATCGGGAAACCTTTAAGGACACTTATGGTACTACAGTAGAAGTATGTTGATGTGTCAAAGTCCAAACGTTCTCATAAGCATACCTAACTGTGCTACTTCTGTAGCATTTCCATCCATTCTCGCTTCCGAGACTCTCCACATAAAAAATGCATCCTATCTCCTCTGTTGGCATCTCGCTGACTCACGCTTGTCACGTGATGTGTCAGGTTCCCGATCATTGTCTGCGAGAAGCTTGTTGGTCAGCCAACCGGTTATGCAAAATCTGCCAAGTTTCTCATCCAAGTCAAGGAACACAGCAAGGGGCTAATTAGCTGAAGCCTCGTGTAATTTGCCGTAAGCATAGTTGAATTATAATCATAAATAATAAGTTATAACTATAAAGTAGTCAACTACCTCAGAACATTTTAGCAGAAGCAGAAGATGGTGTGAGGTGTCCTTTAAGAAAAAGTTGACTATCCGAATTGAAATATTATCTTTTCTTTATCTTTTTGTTCAGCCTCAATCATTGACATTTTTCTAAATAGGAAATAAACAGCTTCGTTCATTCATTCAGCATAAACGTGCAGAAAAGTGCATTGCGTAATTAGTTAAAAATCAATGAAGAATGTCGAACGAGCAATTAAATATAAAAATCAACATCTGAATACATAATATAATAAGAACGATCTCACCAAACTGAACTTGAATTTCTTATACCCGGTCTGATAATCACGCTTAAATTAGCTCACGGATCAACAAAAAATTGCTTAATGGTCTGTTTAAAATTTCGTTACCCATTACTTTATTTTCTTTTTCGTTTGCCAAACTCTCGGATTTTCATAGCTATATATCTTCAAACAGCCTGTTGACTATTTTGAAATACCGGTGCTAATTTTCGGGTCCCTTTTCTAGCGGCAATTATATTTACGATCTTGCCTTTCTAGGTTTCGAACATGTTCATTATGAGTCTTGCCGTCGCCGACTTGATCGTCGGACTCATCGTCATGCCAATCAGTGCTCTCTACTTTTTAAATGGTTAGTAAAAGTATATATTTTTAGAGGACTATCAGACCTATATAACTATTTCACTCTACATACGTAATAAATGTAATGTAATGTTTAGTTTCGCCCCATCGTACAGGAAAGAGAAAAATGATGGAGTATATAAAAGAAATAAAGTAGAAAAACACAGAAAAAAAAAATCACACAACAAAGAAAAACAAAAGGCAGATCACAGAGGGAAAAATCACATTTATGAATCACAAAATGTCAAAAAACAATTCCTTGCCACTCATGGCCGCTCTTACTGCATTTTACTCGTTTACATAGCTCATCGAGCTTTCGAATCGGGTCAACGATACCGTATTTATTGGTCATGTAGGTATTGCGCGTCCAAGGAGGAAGACGAAGAAGGTATGCGAATTTAAAGTGGTATGCAATACGAATTTATAGTGGTATACATTCTCATTTCCGAGATTTAAAACGTTTCCGTCAAAGTCAAGGGAGTTAAGTGAGGCAGAAGAGAAGGATGGTCTGAAATCTTTGAGGAACCCAGCGGTGTTTTAAAGAAGTCACGTACGTTACAAAGATGCGTCATTTCGTGGGAACCTAGAGGAGAGAATTGCGTAATTCCGGATAATTATCTCAGTATAATGATGTCACACTTTGGTGAAATACCTGACATGCCTCCGGGAAGATGGGGTGGGGTTGACGCCTCTGTATAATGGGATTTAAACTGCATTTGCTGTAACTGAACGTGTACTTTAAGCATGCTTTGGCCATCAGCGGTAGGCTATGGGCAGTAATACTAATTTGATAATAATTTCCTACACAAAGAGAAAAATCCGACTAGGGCCATCGCAATGAGAAAAAATACAAGGAAAAAAACAAAAAAAAACTGCACAGACTTTAATCTAGAGATACTAATAATGTTCTCTTTGGGACACGCGTACTTGGAGGAACCTTCCAAGTGATTTGATAGATCTAATTTTCCTTCCTTTCAAAAGTTGCATGCCACTCTGTCCCACATTCTTTCAACCAACATTTCCTCGCGCCTTCAAGTCCTTAAATTCTGCAAAAAATTGTTCAAACTTTCAGTACCACATCAGCAAATTTGGAAAATTCTTTACCCGAACATTTTCTATCTTTCTCTTGGGGTAACCATCTTCGTTCATGTTAAAGATTAAAGTTCAATGGGCACATCAAACTACCCCAATTCCACTCTGTAACAACCTAGGAACAATGCTTACCCCCTAGATCAGCAGCTTTTTCAACAGTTTCCTCTCTGTGATATTTCAAAGCGTAATTTTTTGGGCCAGTACATGCTCAATTTACTAGCTTGGACAAATATAAAAGTGATGTTTCTTGTAATACTTAGTAGATCTTTATTTTAAGCATAAATCAGCTTGTATAATTCAGATTTGAATAGGTTATTTGTTTTTGAACGATTTTTGTAGCTATGTTATTTTTTATAAGCTTATTGCATATTCTGGTACATTTTATAAAGCAAGCTAATCTAGCTTCACAACAATATTCCACAAAGAAAAACTTTTAACAGGCACTTTAAGCCATGGAACTTCTGATGAAACACTAGAACAATCAGGTAAACTGCATCTGCGGCTTGACTTTGGTGACATCTCAGATATATCCTTTTCTATCAAGCATTGCTGGGAGTTTTTGAATTTCCTGCCACGATATCGCAGCTCCTAAGATTCGGATCGCCGAAATGCCCGAGAGGTAAAGACAAGGGATAACAAGAAAACGGGCGATTTTCATAGCGCCTTCTAAAGGAAGTCGAAAAGGTTTATTTGTGAAACAGTTAATACGAAGAAAAGCATCAGAAGTGTTCATTGTGCTTTAAGGAAAGTTTTACAGGAGACAGCCCAGTAGTCAAATAGCGTTCAAATCTGCTAGCAATCTTTAGCCTTGGCGTGAAGAGGCAAAGATTCTATGATATTCATTTAAGCATTCCACTATTGAAGATCCTGATCGTGTAGGCTTTTCTGGCCCACTTCGCTGTGATCTCACGCTTCTGATAGTACCGGTCGACTTGATGCAACAACTCTTTTATTTGACAAGGCCATGAGTCTTGGCGTTCGTCCTTTAAAGTTTAACCGAAAAGGGCTAGGATACGACAGTCTAGTTACCCATCACTTGTTCGCTTAAATAATCTTGAAAACCCGATGAAAAAGCGTTAGTTTGTTTTTCTGATATTTCCAAATAATCGATTATCCTATTGTGCTTGCCGCTTTTCCCGTTTTTGTGATATCTCTATGGTGCCTGGAACATTTGGCAACAATACCAGCAGCAAACGAGTAAATAAATTGTGTATCAAATAAACAAAGAAGTGTCTGCAGTCTGCAGTGTCAAAAACTAGTGCTAGTCTGAGGTGTCTTGTGTAGTGATAGTTTAGTGATTTTCGCGGGCGAATTGTGGACGGATTCACCATGGGAAAGCGTCCACATTCCCAACTTCCCTACTGAAGACTACTGTGGACAGAATGAAAATCCCCAATAGGTGTTGTAATAATTCAATGTATTTGAATCTAAGATGTAAAAATAAGTTGCCTGTTCAGTTAAACTTTAACGCAATTTGTCATTATCGCAGGAAAAAGGAGATAAACTAGAAAGAATACAGAAGCGGGCTCTTCTTATTATTCATAGTGGACCGAAGCTTCCCTATTCATACCTTTTAAAACACTTTAACCTAAAAACACTGCAGGAGAGCAGAAAGGACTGACTTCGGTTCAGCCATGGTATCTCATCCTCTCCACTCCCAGATCCTCCCTCCCCCCTATCAAAATGTTAGAAGTAGACCAGAACGAGTGGTAAGTTCCTAAGGTTCCCATGCTCTGTCCTGTACCTACAAAACACGCTAGATATGCAAAAAGTTTTATTCCCTAGTTCGTGAAATATTTTAACGAAGCGTGAATTTTTAAGCGTACTGACATTAGATACATATATTGTAATTGTTTCTGTTTGTTTGACAATAATCGCAAACTGGTTTGTAATCACAACAGTCGATTTTTACAATAAACTTTCTATCCACCTATCTATCTATCTATCCATCCATCGAAAGGTCTTTCCAAAAAAAAATTTAAAAAATGGTTTTAATTCACAACCAAATGAACTGATTCTTATCTCGAACTGGTTATCAGATTTATTATTACATTCCGATTTCCAATGCATGTTAGAGCTGTGCGTCAATAAGTTTGTGGTTCGAGGGCTTTAATCGTTAACGTCTGAAGTGTCAACACATTTAACACAAGTTTACGAAATTTCAAAATTTAATACATTTCCCATATATGTTAATGTTGCAGAAAGCTCGTTGTGTGAGCCTGCTTTTGTTGTGCTGTGAGAGTTTCAGTTTTTTGAGCTTGTGCATTTACTACTTTATTGAAAGCTTAGTGTATTTTTTCCTTTTCTTTGTCTGTCTGTACTGCACTATTTTCCTCTTCTTAAGTGCGAAAATAAAATTTCATCATCATCATCAGAGTTTGTATTCCATTATATTGTTTCATTAAATTGTTTTTCGTTTCTTTTGTGTACTCTATCTAAGTTCTCTTGATTTGGATGGGTAATGCACTTTTTATTCATTCTAAATATGGTTTGCAAACAAAAATAACACCTAATAAATTCCTAGGTGATATACTTTACAGCACTTATGCGCTAACTCACATCAAGTTTCTTCAAAATATCTCATTCCCTTCGAGAGTTACAGTGCGCACAGACGGACGGACGGACAGACGGACAGACGGACAACTTTTGTGATGTCATAGGTATCCCTCCACTTACGTTTTGGGATCCCAAAAAGTGATAAGTTGTCTCTGTGAATATAAACTGACCAAGATACAGGTTTAAAATAAGATGATGATTAGTTTTTGGGATCCCAAAACTTAAGTGGAGGGATACATATGACATCGCATAAGTTGTCCGTCTGTCCGTCCGTCCATCCGACTGTCCGTCCGTCCGTCTGTCCGTCTGTGCGCACTATAACTCTCGAAGGGAATTAGATATTTTGATGAAACTTGGTGTGAGGATTCTTTGGGTCAAGAGTAAAGTCAAGTTCGTAGATGGGCTCTTTAGCCCTACATTTAGGGGTAGAGGAGGGGGTTTAAATCAAGAGGCAAATGAAATATTTTTAAACAGATAATGTGATAGTCGATTATGGGGTAAGGCGATATGCTGAACACGATGGTGAAAACCATTTTGTCATCGGACAAGTAGTTCGACCGGAATCCGGCCAAAACCGGAAAGTCTGTTAAAAGTAAAAGTTTTATTTGAAGTTGATTGGATGTTCAGTTTAGGGGAAGAAAACTTCTATGAAAACAATTTTCTACCCGGTCAAATAGTTCGCCGGGAATGCGGCCGAAACCGTAAAATTATTAAAAGTTAAAGTTTTATTTCTAGTTGATTAGGTATCCGATTTAGGGGTAAGAAGAGATGCTGAATCGTGTATGACCATCTTTTTTACCCGGACATAAATTTCGACCGGAATCCGGCTGGAGCCGGAAAATTTGTTATAAGTTAAATTCGTTAAATTCGTCGAGTTCATTTTCGAGCTTTTATTTTTTCGCCGGACAAGTAGTTCAAAACAGATACGACATATCTGAACTTGGTTTTCTCAGATGATTAGCTATTTGGCCTTAATCTGTTTCTGAACTTTAATAGTAAAAACGTTCAAGGAGACTGGCGAAGACTGGATCTGGCAAAGACTAGACCCAATTGTCTGGATCAAATATTGAATTTTTGGGATCCCATCGAAACCTTTGGTCTTGTTAGCTAGGCTGACTGGTTCTTGACTGGACTGGAATCTAGCAAGTTGATGCAAATCTGGCCGAATACAATTACGAGACATTCCTTGTCGATGCAGAGAAATTATAATTAATTTACGAATTGGATCCTCCTAGGGGAGGAGTCAAGTGGTGACAAGCGACAGGTTATTGCTAAGCCCCGCCTTGAAGGAGGAGCCATACGGGGTTGACAACGAATGAACAGTTGACAACTTGACTGTGCAGCGATGAAATTTGTGAAACTGTTACTCTGTCAATCAATCAGTAGTTTCAAATCGAATCCGCTCATATCCAACCAAAAGCTCTGACTTTCCCCAGGCAAAATTAGTTACGATTAATATCATTTTCTTTATGATCCGTCAAAACTCACGAGTATATGATATTTACAGGTAACTGTATCAAATAACTAAATAAATGCAATTTCAGTAACGCTACAGTGACTTTCAGTTCATCTTTTCTAAGCTCATTGTGTACTATAACTTTTTCCCTATGGCCCTGAACTTACTGAAGTCCGTTTATCACTTCAACAGCTAATGACCCATTCTTCCGGCATTCGCTTTCCCCATGTTCTTATGTCAACATTAAACCCACTTCAGAATACTTACTGCTTTATTCAGCTTGTTGGATTCTTCCAGGAAATATCTTCTTAAGGTTTGAAGCCCTCTATTTAAGTGACGCAAGTGTATTATTCTACTTAGGATATATCCAAAGAAGAGGAGGGAAATGTCTTAGTTACGACGATATTGCGTCGTACGATACCGTCGTCGTAACAAGAGCACATTGGTGGTACCGCTGAAACTATGACTGGAACTAGATATGCTAGGACAGTGCGAAGTGTTGGAGCATCCATTGATCAGCGTCGCGACAAAAGTGTCGAGGTCAGTTAGTTTAGGTACACCAATAAAGACAAGGTTTCCAACACCTCGCCCCTAAAAATGACTTTATTTTAGTTTCTTCCCAAAGTTTTCAGGCTCTAAAATTCTAAAAAGGGGTAAATCCCGAGAAGGATTTTTTCTTCAAAAAGTATTTCCCTTTATTCCACTTTCTATGATCCCCAAGGGCTATCTTCCATAGAGTTAAACCAAAAAATAGAAGATCAGAAGAGGGGATTCAATTTTTTTTTTTTTCAGTTTAGAACTTTGCAGCCGGTTTAACTTCATAATTTTCAGTCGTGGACATCGTGACGGACTAAAACGTATACTGTAATGTTAAACAACCTAGGTACACAAATTAAGACGTTTCTAACCTCTCACCCCTAAACGTTGCTGCAGTTCAAGAGCAGACTCTTTTTTAAGAGTCCCACTCCAGCGTTAATCATGGAATTATTTCTTCTTACCCTCAAATTCATAAGTAACCAGTACTGTGTAGACTAATCTAGCAAAAGTTGCAGATCCTTCATTTGCAATAATAACCATAGTCTCACAGTCGATGGTTACTCTGTCGTCTTGCAGTTATTATCTACCTATTTTTACAATATGTCATAAGGCTGAAGTCAACCCCTCGAAATTTAAAATTGGATGGCACACCTCAAATTTGGAATACCTTCTCCATTTGTTTGTAAGGGAAGGTATTCCAAATGGAGGGAGGTGGTTGTTTATTTTTGGTTTTTGGGGCAAATTATCTGTTGGGAAATGAAGAAATTTGTTGGAATTTTTTATTTTAAATTATTTGATTTGCGTGCTGTTTTTCACTGTAGAGAGATGCGCCATGGAGGAAGGGCGTACCTCAAAACAGGGAGAGAGATGTTGTGAAGTATAATGGGTTTTTTATTTCTGTAGTTTATTTTGGATTTAACCTACAGATCTGGCTGCTTGAGTGTTTAAAATATTACGGTTAATTGATTGAATTGAATGGAAAAGTTTTTAATATTAGGTAGGAAATGATGGAAAAAGGTTTGTATAGGATATAGGGTATTAGATTATACGAGAATGTTTGATGGGAAAATGGAAATTTTGAAAATAGAAGGTAGTTGTTTAGATTTTGGAGAATGTGAGAAGCAAATTTAGTTTGTATGATGAAAGTTTAAGGGACGGTAAACTGTTAGGTCAGCAGGGTAGACTGTTAGGTATTTTGGGTATTAACGTCACTGAGTTGGAGGTGGAGACGTAGCCACTGTTTTAGTTGAATCTAAAACAGTAAAAAATGGAAAAAGAAGCGAGGGATTAAAAAAAAAAAAAATGGTTTGAGGTCATTGACTTTGATCGCCTTATCAGTTTCAGCTTCAGTTCAGTTTCCATTCAGTTTCACTGAACTATATTTAAAGAAAAAAAATAAACAATAACCATTCCTGCCAGGAAAGCAAAAAAGGAGTGCTTGGCTAGGGCAGGGAAATAACCGATATTAAATTAAACTACAAATAGAATCAACTAACTGATCGAGGCCTGTTTTCTGCATTTCTTAGTCGCAGTCCGGTAGTCAGTATCTCAACAGAAATTGCTAGTAACAATAGATGTCAGCCCTTTTGAGCCCATGGGAAAATGCAACTTTTTTATTTCTTATAATTTGTATGTTTACTACTCGAAAGAGATATTTTTTAGTCTAGCTTCAACATGAAAAAACGTGTCTGTCTGCATGCCTGCTACATGGTACGATATGACTTTCAATCACCAAAAAACCCTTTCGTCCAATAGCTTATCATTCGAAAGTAGAAACATATCAGGAAACGGAATCTCGGCTACATAATTTAGGACAGTCCTCTGTGTCTCTCTCAGAATTAAAACGCGACTTCTTTCCCCACAGTTTATGTGCTGAGTCGCAGACCAAACAAGACCAAAGGTTTCGATGGGAGCCCAAAAATCCAATATTTGATCTAGATAATTGGGTATTGTCTTCGCAAGACTCCTTGAACATCTCTTTTTCAAAATTCAGAAACAGATTAAGGTGGAAATAGCTAATCATCTGTGAAACCCAAGTTCAGATATGGATTCAGCATGTGCGTATACCCCTATAAGACATATCTATTTTGACGAAAACTTCCTGCCTTACTTCTCCCAATTTTCCGGTTTCTACTGAATTCCGGAACTACTTGTCTGGTGAAAAAAGAAAGCTAAGAAACGAACTCAGCGCATCTTCTTTTGCCAATATCGAACATCTAATCAACTTCAAATAAAAATTTTAACTTAAAACAAATTTTCCGGTTCCATCGGATTCCGGGCGAACTATACGTCCGGGTAAAAAATGATTGTCATATACGGATCAGCATCACTTCTTGCCCCTAAATCGGATTTCTAATCGGCTACAAATAAAACTTTTACTTTTAAAATTTTGTCCAGTTTTGCCCGAATTCCGGACGAACTACTTGTCCGGGTCGAAGATGATTTTCACACAAGTACCCCTAAATTGAACATCTAATCATTATCAAATACAAATTTTACTTTAACAAACTTTCCGGTTTTTGCCGGATTCCGGACGAACTATTTGTCCGACGAGAAAATGTTTTTTTTTCTTCGTGTCCAGCATGTCTTCTTACCCCATAATCACCTATCACATTAGCTGTTTCAAAATATTTTGTTTACCCCTTAATTTGAACCCATCCCCCACCCCTAAATTTAGGGCTACAAAGCCCATCTACGAACTTTATCTGTCCGATGGCCCAAAAAAACCTCACACCAAGTTTCATCAAAATATCTCATTCCCTTCGAGAGTTATCGTGCTTACAGACGGACGGACGGACAGACGGACAACTTTGCTATGTCATAGGTATCCCTCCACTTACGTCTTGGGATACCAAAATCCCGAAGCGTGTCCATGAGTGGAAAATACCGTATAGGGTTAGATCAGAGTCGCAGATTTGGATTCCGTACCTAGTTGTAAGTAGGAATACGACAAGACGTCCTAACGAGACCAAAACGGGAGTTCCATTTTTTTTTTTATGGCGTGCCGTCTATTTTGGACACTGGTAAAAAAAAAGTTGTTCCCTTGTTTTTCTCTTCAAGCTGTCTTTTAATCGGGAACCGAAACTTTTCGTGAGAGTTCAAGTTGGTGGAATCAACAAAAGCAGCTGAACTAACGGAAACCAATATCTTTACTTTTAATTTGAGCGTACTTTTCTTTTGAACTTTAGTAAGCTTGTTTTATTAAATTGTTGACATACGTTTGATTCAAGGGCTGCGGTGGTGTAAGAAGATGATAATACCTGCTTGCTGAATTTCAAAAAAATATCCGCTAGAATAAGATTGGTTTAAGTTACTTTAGCCAGGGACCCATAGATTTCCTGTAATGACTCGCCATTCAAGGGGCTTGTCAATAAGAGATTTCTGATGCGCTCTTGACCGAGCGTCAGATAGTTCGAAAAATACCCACGGGGATAAAAATACCTGACTATCCAGATAGACAAAAATTTTCGCTGCTGTTTTGATGAACTAGGAATATTTCAATGTAATGGAAGAGTATCCTGGATCTTTTGTCCTAGCTTAGGTACCTGGTGGCATGCTGGCAATTTTTTCTATCTGAGCAAGAACGCCGATTCGACCCAAGCGGAATTTTTGGAAACTCGGTGAGGCTCGGGCAATATAGCAACATAGCAGCATAGGAAATGACAAGCCCCCTGAATGGCGAGTCATTACAGGAAATTTATGGGTCCCTGCTTTAGCTGCTTTTGTTAACCTCACCTCCCTGAATTCGGCTTGTTAAAACTTGTTACTTTATGATAGTTTTGCCTTTGGACAGTTTTGCAGATAAAATGATGTAAATAACATGCTTTTCTGTGACGACATCGTCATAGTCAGCTATTGGAATATCGAAACATCGAGTTTATGTAGTGTTTACACGGACAAGAAATCCCTTCGAGTAGAAAGGAATTCTGCTCTATTTGAAAGGATTTCGTTCGTGAAGACCCCTAGACCAAAAGGCTAGCGGGACGACGATTCCTTTCGAGATAATAGGAATTTCGGTCTATTTGAATCGAATCCCTTTGGCAGCGCTGGTGAATAAGACTAAAAAAGGTCTAGCTAGCATTAGAGATTATTAGTCGTCAGTAGGCTACTGATGTCATAAATGATCTCAATACATTTTTTGTTGGCTAGTGAATTTATTTTTGTTAGAATTTCTGGCTTGAAGAAACAGTGTTTTCACTCTGTGTGTAAACGTGATCTTTTCAACAAGACGGGATTCTGTTTTCCTATACTTAAACGCTAAATTGCAGAAAATAATAGTTTATAAGGTTAGCAAACAATCGAAAATCCTTAAGATTTCTATGAATAGTGCTGAAATACTAAAATTTTGTTGCAACGAAATGGAAACTCAGTGGATATACGTTACCGTATTACTCCGACAACCCCGAATAAGCTACCTATTTTATCTTGTGCGAAAGACATTGTAGGCTTATAGCCTAACTCTATGATATTGAAATATAAAGCACCAATAGCATCAGATTGGTTCACAAAATATTGTTAAAGCCAGGCCAGCAAACCCAGGACATTTGTAATTTCCTTAACCTCTTCTGCAGCCAGGGACATAGCATTTGACATTATGTCAGTGACTATTTTCACGAGTGAAAAGCCATGTCCACGATAAAATTCGGATTGCTCGATCTTCTTAGAGTTTTCGTCTACAAGGAACGTTGACCGTATTCTCAGTATCATTACAAGGAGCATACTGTAAAAACTAAACATTCTTCAACATGGTTAACATAATACGGAGCGTTCTACAAGATACTCGCAACAAGCTGTCTTTTCAGTTCAACTTTAAAAACATGGTTAATAAGCGGTGATTAATGAGCCGGTATAAACGAGATTTGCTCTAAAGGATTGACATTAGTTTCCTATCATATCTTTTTTTAGCAGGCTAACGTCGGATGGTGTTTTTATTATTGTGTTTAATATTTGGACTGGTACAGTTGGAGTGCTTATTTATTTTGCATTTTTGTCCCGCCCTAGCCCAAAGGTCTTTTTTGGGATCCCAAAACGTAAGTGGAGGAATACCTATGACATCGCAAAAGTTGTCCGTCTGTCCGCACGATAACTCTCAAAGGGATTGAGATATTTTGACGAAACTTGATGGGAGGATCCTTTGGGTCAAAATACAGGTCAAATTCGAAGATGGGCTCTGTAGCCCTATATTTGAGCGTGGGGGAAGGGTTTCAACTTAAGGGGCAAAAAAATATTTTTTGAAAGCTATTGAGATAGTTTATTTAGGGTAAGGAGACATGCTAAATTTGAATATGAAATTTATTTTCTCGCCGGACAAATAGTTCACACGGAATCACCGGAAAATTTGTGAAAAGTAAAAGTTTAATATTAAGTTCATTAGAGGTTCGATTAAGGGGAACAGAATATGAAATGTATCTTCTCGCTGGAGAATTAGTTCGACCGGAATCCGGCCAAAACCGGAGAATTTGTTAAAAGTAAAAGTTTTATTTAAATTTGATAAGATGTTCGATTTGCGGGTAAGAACACATGCTGAATTTGCATATGACAATCATTTTCTCACCGGATGTATAGATCGCTTGGAATCCGGCTGAAACCGGAAAATTTGTTAAAAGTAAACGTTTAATCGGAAGTTTATTAGAGGTTGGATGTGGGGAAGGAGACATGCTGAACTCGTTTTTTAGTTTTAATTTTTTGCCAGACAAGTAGTTTGTCCGGAATCCGGCCGAAACCGGAAGTTGGGCATAAGTAAGGAAGGAAGGAGATACGACGTAGGCTATAGGGTAAACCATCTACTGAATCCGTATCGGAATATTTGACAGCGCAAAACGGAAATCTGAATATATATAAACTTGTTGAAATTCAGCTGGCGTATCCGGTTTGATCTGTCAAATACGAACTTGGTCTTCTCCGATTATTACCGTTGGCCTTAACCTGTTTGTAAATTTAAAAGTAAAAATGTTTAAGAAGTCTATTGAAGACTGAATATCTACAAGACCGAATCGTCGGGAGCAAATATTAAAATTTTGGGATCCCAGCGAAACCTTTGGTCTTGTTGAGAATACATTCATTCTTTCATAATACTAATCTATTGTGAAACAACTGTACTGGGCATATTTGATTGTCTGTCATTTGGCCTTGAGCCCTCTCTCTGCCAAACTGGATGTTTATATTGTAATTTGATTAGTATTAAATTAGAGGTGAACTTCAAACAAAAATTTAACTTGTTTGTTCTTTTATAGAAGCCTGGCCTTTCGGTAACGCCATCTGTGAGATATGGCTATCGGTGGACTACACAGCAAGTACTGCGTCGATTTTCAACCTGTTTGTACTGAGCCTTGATAGATACTGGTCAATCACGTCACCATTGCGCTACTTGAAAAGAAGGACGAGGAAAAGGTAACATTTTTTACATAGAAAGAGGCATATCAGTAATGAGAAACAAGTAAACAAGAAAAGCAAAAGTACAGGAAAAATACGATTGAAAAAATATATAAAAGATGAGATCCTGCTATTCCAATAGGCGAAGCGCCTGCTCCATTTGTCAGATTATGCCATAACACACTAACGGAAAGTTCCACGTTCAAGTAAAGTTTTGGAGGTTTCGTCATCCCTACATAGCCAACTAGTCTCAACCAGCGCCTACTGTTCTACACTCTTTCCTTACTGAAGGCCAACAACTTTGTTTTCTGATATGTTTTATTTGTTGTCTTTAATTAAAACAAAAAGCTTTGAAGAAGATGGCGAGTTACAAATAAATAACTTACCATCTTACTTGTACAAGGGCTATAGCAGAGCAAATTCATTCTAGAGAGTAATGCGAAGACCTCTCCTTCCCATGCATGAAAAATGGGCCTCCGTCGCGACGCCGCCCAGCTGGATTCGCCAGAGAAGCTTCAGCAAACTGTTCGTGTCTGCAGTGGCGGACTTAAGTTATTTTGCACTAGATCAGTTCGTTAATGACTCGTCGAGTTTCAGTGGGGATGTTCGTGTCCGCTAGAGAAGGTAGTGTCGCTGCGATTTGACTATGTGTCACTTTTTCAAAATCTCTCTAGAGTTCTTTTGCTCTGGGCTATAGCTACTGTAAGCCGCCGTGTCTAACTCCACCCAGCATGGCAGTGTTGCAAGATCTTGGTCCAAGAAATAGGCCACGACTTTTGGAAAACACGCAAAAAGTACGCCAGTATTTTGTTGGCCGTAAATGCCAAAAAACGTCCAAGAAACTAAAGGATGACCAATAGAACTCCAAATAATTTCCTGACTAGCCTACTTTGAAAGAAGCTGGATACGACCAATGCTCATGATCATGGTGCATCTAAAACAGGCAGTCTGTGTCAATTCCAAAGGGACGCTTCAGATACGAAAAGGTAACAGGTTCTATCTCATCGTCCATCCAGAACAGTTTAAAGCAATTAAAGTTTAATCGAAAAGGGCTGGGACAGGACAATCTAGTTACACGCCAGTCACTTAAATTGGCTTGATGAGCCGCTGAAAATGCGTTACTTCGTTATTCTATTCGCAAACAATCGATTTTCAAATAGTAGAATTGGCCATATTCCTGTTCAGCGCTTCCAAGCGGACTAGTTTCTGTTAATCCCCCCATGCCTCACGGTCATCACTTGGATCAGACATGGTAAAATAGATCGACAGGTTAGTAAGTGGAAAACCTGTCATCTGTGTCCCAGGTAATGGAGGTTTTGCATATGTTTCAGCAGCAGAAAGTGAAAGTGACCCACTACCCTATGGATTCGAATTTTTACTATGTCTAACCAACACTTGAGTATAGACATAGTAAATGTCCATCGAAGTTCTTGCTTTTAACATGTTTCAAACCCCCAAGAATTTCAATCCTAAAACGCCAAATTAAATTAAACGCCGTTTGATAGCGTTAGTACCTGCGTTAAGTAAGCTCATGGAGAAAATATTAGATGTTAGGTTAGCGACATGGTTAAATAAAAGTAATATAATACATGAGGAGCAAGGGGGATTTAGGGCCGGTTACGGAACGTCAGACAGGGTATTTGTCTTAAAGGCGTTATTAGATAAATATGGTAAGGGGATTTGATAGTTTAGATAGAGAATTATTGAAAGACGCTCTAGTTAGAATTGGTTTACCTAATACATTTGTAAGTTTAATAGTTAGTATGTATATTTGTGTAAAAGGAATAGTTCAAGTTGGTAGTAGTGTATCGAGACAATTTAGGATTATGCGTGGTGTAAAACAAGGTAGCACTTTATCCCCTCGACTATTCAATATTTATATTAATGATATTGTGGATTTTCTAGAGAAAAGATGGGCTCCAACGGTAAGTCTGGGAAGTAGAAAGCTGTCAGTGCTGCTGTTTGCGGACGACCTTGCGGTTGTTGCTAAATCGCGTGAAGATTTGCAGACGCTTTTGAATTTGATCGGGGAGTATCTGGCGATGAAAAAATTAAAGTTGAACGTTAAGAAGAGTGAAGTAATTATTTTTAAAAAAAGAAAAATCAATGGTATTGAAAATTGTAAGTTTACTTTCAATAATCAAGAACTGAAGGTTGTTCAGAGAATACGATACCTTGGATTCGTGTTAACTGACAACGGAAGTTTTAAGTCACATATTGATGAGGTGGTTAATAGAGGTAAAGTAGCCATGTCAGCTATTTTTCGGAATCAGTCAATTATGGGTATAAAAAACCTTAAAATGCATAAAAGAATATTTAATACAAAAGTTTTGCCAATTTTAGAATATGGAGCAGAGATATGGGGCGAAGAGACGGCAAAACAACTAGAGTCGCTCCAACTTCAGTATTACAAAAGGGTATTTGGACTACATCAGACAACCCATTCTCAAATTTTAAAGGGTGATATAGGTTTATATTCTTTAAAGTTACGTAGGGCTATCCTGATGATTAGATTATGGTTAAAAATTATTAATATGAGTAAGGATAGACTAGCTAGGTTAGCTTATGATGAGATGCTGAATAATGGTTTGAAACATTCTTGGCCATTCCAGGTAAAGCGGTTACTGGAGCGAGTAGGTATGCCATATATATGGAATGAAGGTCTTGGTTGTGTTGATTTGCCAAAAGATCTAGAACGTAGGATTAGAGTGGTATTAGAAGGTCAGGAAATCCAGTGTTGGCAGGGTATTGTTAATAGTTCTATAACATTGAGTCATTATCAAGTGGTAAAAGTTTGTTTTGGAGAGGAAGTGTATTTTAAGTTCAATCTACCCGGGAAGGTTTTATGTCGTTGGATCCAATTAAGGGCAAACTGCCTTCCAATTCAGAGCAGGCAGAAGGTTTTTGACAGAGGTAGTGTGGTTCCTGATGGGAGGTATGCTTGCCCACTTTGTGAGAAGGAGGAAGAAAATTTGGACCATTTTCTCCGTAGATGCCCGAAACTTTCTGATTTAAGGAAAATTTATCTAGAGGGTGTGATTTTATCACTTCCTGAAATTTTGAGCAATAGTAACCCTACCGTTATTACTCGAGTGGGCGTGTACATAGATAAATCTTTAGAGCTAAGAAGGAGTCTGATTGTTTAAGTTATATTTTTGTTTTTGTTTGTTTGTGTATATGGCCCGTGGGCTTTTGAAATACACTAATCTATCTATCTATAAAGAATATCACAAAATGCACTGCAGGCGAAATTTTGTGTAAACTAGCTCCAATTCATCGGTTAAGATTATTTCTTTGGCATAATGTCGTGTATTTAAAGGTCACATATTCGGCTTTTCATTTTAGCTTCGCTAAAAAGAGAAGCTTCCAACGACTGTACCAAGACAAGTTAAGCCAAGCACCGCAAGCGAAATTTTTTAAATCTGCTTTATTTTCCTGAACAATTTGCGCCAGACAAATTTTTGAGAATTTCATTTCGTACGTATAAAAAGACCCGATGTGCCGACAAGAATACCGACGCCCAACGAAAGCATTCAGAATTCGATTTCTTCTGTGTTTTGCTCAACAAGACTGTAAAGAACTTTATTTTTTACGGGTAAATAAAAGCCGATGTACCGACGAATTTTCGGCATGCGCAGGAAAAAAATTTACAGAATTTGACCAAAATAACTTCGTGTAAAAACAACCCAATCTCGTCGGCACGAGATTGCCGACGCCCGACAAAACCGTCGAGCATTTGATTTTATTTTTCTGTGTTTTGCTCGACTACACTGTACCTTACGTGTAAAAGTAATCGCTCGTGCCGATGAGACTTGAACTTCCCGGGTGCGCCCGACAAAGTTTGCAAAATTTCTTCCGTGTAAGTAGAACCCGATGTGCCGATGTGTCGACCGACGCCCGACAAAAGCATAAAAAATGCATTTCTTCTGGATTCCTTATGTATAAAAAGAACACGATGTGCCGACGAGAATACCGAGGCACGACAAAAGCATTCAAAGTCGATTTTTTCAGTGGTTTTCCCGACAAATGTTTGCAGGATTTCAGTTCTTGCGTATACAAAGAATCAGCTTAGCGCCGACAAACAAGTGAACTTTTGCCGGGCTTCGTCCGACGAAAGTACTTTCTCAAGACCTTTGGGGGAGAGTCCTCGCCCCCATAGTGACGCCCCTGCTCGAGTCTACGAATCTAATCTACCTTTTCGAATTTAGCAAAATTTGAAAACAAATGTCAAGAAAGCAATGGCATGTAATATGATTTAAATAAGGAACCGATGAAAAATTTCCTGTACGCACAAGAAAATGCAAACTCAAGATCAAAGCTTTCGAGTAATGTTTGCTAGACAAACTGGAAACCACAAAAGACATTTCACTGAATTGCGGTCGAGTGATTTTATTTGAGAACAAAATAAACAGAACGGACCGTTCAAAGATCCTTCTTTGGAGATTTGTCTTGTCATCTACGAAAACATCTCCTCTTGCGACATGTCGACCTGTGTTGTCTATGACGACCGTCTTTCACTCCTGCTCGATACGCGCTGAACCGACATAAGGTCCAGGCTTCACAGAGTTCAGAAATAATTCAGAGTTTAAAGTAACAGATGATTGCTACCACAAAAGAGATTTCATTGAATAGCGGTCGCATGATTTTGTTTGAGAATAAACAGACCACGACCACTCAAAGATCCGTCTCTAGAGAACTGGTCATTCTAACAGAAAATCTACATGCTACCGGATTTGGCATGTCTTAACTAGGGACATGGTCTCGTGGAAACCTAAAGGGGAGGGGGCAACGGCCTCGTCTCGGGCACCCTTTCATTCTAAAATATAAATCATCAGTGCCAAGAGCGAAATTGTAATTAACAGCATTTTAAACACAAACCGAACAATAGAAACATGACGACTTATAACCGAAAAACTGTTAGGTATTGGACGGATAGGAAGGTCATGGGTCCCAATAAACATATACCCTAGATATGACGTTTATTGATTCGTACAGTCTTCGTGGAACGTTTACATTACAGTTATGTAAATGCTTATGCTATTGACCGATGGTAAAAAAAAAAAAAATCGGAGACTTGATCGGTCACTGTATGAAGCAAGTCTTAAAGGACCTCTCACACTATTTACGATTCAACTTCAGTATTTTGAAATATTTTAATACTTTAAAACGAGGCTATGCTTTCAACAAATAACCTACGATTTTGGCTATTTTAAGCATTTTCAGAGACCCATTGACTTACAGCAAAAATAGGGAAGAAATTTACATAACCGGTTTTTCTGATGGAAAAACTTCTCGCAGACAACGTCGGCAGCGTAAAACACATCGAAGGTAGCAAAATACGGCAAGTGAGAAAATCAGCGTGGTTTTGTTAGAGGGGTTAGAACGTACCGTACGAAATTGGAGTCTCCGGGTTTAGACATATATTCCCTCCCCCTGTTTGGTAGATTTAGAGTTTTTGATAGGCATAGGACTGGTCCAGATGTCAGGTATGATTGCCAACTTTGCAAAGCAGGGGTAGAGGAAAACATGGACCACTTTCTACATCGATGCCAAGACCTTTCGGAGTTAAGGGGATCTTATTTTAAGGGGAGTGTTTTGCTTCTTCCGGGTATCCTGAATAGCACTTCGGAAAGGGTTATAACAAAGGTGTGCGAATTTATCGACGGAGCGCTGAAGCTAAGAGCGACCAAGCTTAGTAGTGAGGCTTCATAGCCGTAGGAAAATATTGTTGTTGTTTTCTTTTGTAATGTGCACTATTGTTGTGTTATTTATATGGCCCCTGGGCTTTTAAATACACTTATTATGATTATGGAAGTAGGTTGCGTCAGTATTATAGGTAAGACAGGTTCTTTAATAGTCAGAGACTTGTCTGACAAGGAGGTTAACGCTGCAAAACAAGGCTTCGAATATTCGTCAAGGAGAATGGGGCTTCCTGTCTATCAATTCATACGGAAGAAGATGTAAACTAGAACAGGGGTAGGACCTCCCTCGTTTTTATGGCAATTCCCTTCCGGCCAAGAGCCATGTACCGATCACTTTTCCTACGGTCGATCTGTCGGTCCGGTGATCGCGAGTTACGGTACTTTCAGATGAGCTAAGACGATGAAATTTGGCAGGCGCATCAGGGACCCAACCAAACTGGATTGGCAATACTCACTTCCCCAGTTTGATCATCATGGGGGAGTAGTGTGCGGGGATTCGGAATTTTAATGAATGCGTAACTTTCGAACGGGTGATTGGATCTGAACGAAACTTGAAAACTGGAAAGAAAACATGTGTCATAGGTCGTATTCATGTCCGGACCAGATCCCACGGCTGTGGGGGGGGGGGGGTACCGAAATATCGTGACACGCCTGGAGTGGAGAGGTCGGGTTGGAACAACCAAGCACAGATCGACCATGCATCAGTTACAGAATAGGATCGGATCCGGGCACTGTCGGGAAGGGTCCGTCCTGGAATTCCGGTTATCACGGGTTAAGGTAGTCTACTTCCAGATGTGCTAGGACGGTGAAACTTGACCGGCGTTTTAAGGACAGGAGACATGTCTATGATATCTGGTTTCAATTCAGACAGCATCCAACAACTGTGGGAGAATTGGAGGGGAAGTCCCGGAATTCCGAGATCACGATATCGTTTGTGCGGCACAGAAAAAGTCCGTTGAAAGGGAGTACGAGAAAATTTGGCTGATCGTTAGACAAACGTCATAAGGACGTCAAAACAAATTACTGAAAGAAAGAAATAATGCCAACTATTGAACTGTATTTTTTGTGTATATCCCAGGAGGATTTTTTTTTAAGTTACAGTCTCAAAGCACGTCTGAATCTATTATGGAGGACGAAAATTGCTACAACTAGTTCTTGTCGAGTAAAGTACGTTACAAACCCATGCATCACCCTCAAACAACACGACTCTAAGCTGAAATGCATACTGACTAAATTGCAAGTGGCTTATGAACTTACAACTCTAGTTTGCAGTGGCAATTATTAAAAAAGGTAGGGCACGACATGGTATGGTGCAGGAAAAACGAGTACTCAAAGTAGGCAGGCAAGAGCCCGTGTTCTGGCGTGCCTCCTTTTAGTTCTCGAGCATATTCCTGCAAAAAATAACGAGAGGCAGGACATATGTTCTATCATGCCTTCTTTTAGGCTCTGACGTTTTCGGGCTTGCTAAAAAAAAGGCACTAAATAGTTTCTAGGGAGAGTTTGTAGGAACCGATAGTTATTATCATTTATGATGCTCGGAACCATCATAAGTAAATTGTAACAATCGTGGTACGAAAATAATACGAGGGAGGAACTAATTTACTTCTTGCGGCGGTCTGCGGAACGGCGATAATAATAAGAATATCGACTAAGAAGAAGTCGCTGGAACGCTACCTTAGCTACGGTGGTCCTCGTGAATTGTGACGAACCTGTCCCGAGCGGGATATCCAGAATCTAAAACAGGAGATCGAGCAGGTGGGTGCTGCCCCTCGATAATTTTCATGCAGATATGCCTGAAGACGCTGGAGCCTACTAAAAGGCACGTTAAATTCCTACTTCTCGTTAATTTTTTAACATGGGTACTGCTTTTCGTTATTTTTTTTTTAGAACATGCTCGAGAAGTAAATCAAGGTAAGCTAGAACATGTGGCCAGTTTGAGAACTCATTATTCTAAATGAAGGCCCAGACGGTACGTGCCTTCTGGTGCAAGCATGTCTTCTTTTAGCATGTCATTTAGTACTCTTGCCTCTTGTACTATGCCTCTTCTTAGTCGTTCCTCTTCGCGGCCGCTTACGAGTGCGATATGCAATTGAAAACAAAACAAAAGCATAAAATAAAGACGAATACAAACGTGAAAAGTATGATCTGCATACAAACTAATATCGACTTGTCATTGAAGAATTTATAAATAGTTTCACCTTTATATTATTATTTTTTTCCCTGTTTCGTTGTCGCACAAAGTTCCAAGGTTTATTTTTCTTTTTCCAAGAAAGGATCCGGTACAGTAATAAATGTGTTGGAAGACCTACGTAACTCCTAACTCCATGAGCGTGAACTGTAAAAAGTTAATTTCTAGTTTAGGACGGCTATGTATCAACTTGTGTCTCTGGAGATGAAACTTTCTTCTGGGAAGAGTCTTTTAAGGGGATTCTCTTCCATCTGATATAGTATCTGAAAAATCATTTTTTTTTTAGAATTCTATTGAGTTTCTCGGGTTAAAATAAATATTTCTGTTTTCTTTTTGTTCATGCTTTGTTTGTTGTCTATTTTCGCTGATTTATTTGTGTTTGGTTCATTGATCATGCGCTGGTAAGGGCGCAATTCCCAGTTCTTCCTATAGTGATTTCCTTTAGCTTTTGCGGTCGCAGCATTTTTCTTGTATGTGTGATGTGTTGATTATGTTTATATATATAATATTCATTATCAGATTTGTATTACTGAATAAATTGAAAAGAAATAAAATATTATTCGTTGTAAGAAATATGACGAAATCACTCGAATAATCTCATCTTAATTTCATTGATGCTTCGAGAAAATAACAAGAGCTGTAAGCTCATATGGTACTTGCAAGGGTTAAGATGTTTAGATTGATCAAAAGTAAGTTTCGACTTTGCGGTTGAGATGCGCACTCTAAGGGAGCTGGAACTTCATTTGTAAGCAAAACCCTTGAGGAAAAAAAGCTAATGGGCTGATGCGGATTTTTTACTTTGGGTCAAGATTGGTACTTTAAGGAATAATCGGATTTGAGAAGTAGCTATTTCTAAGCAAATGCTGTTTTATCTCCAATATTCCCGCGAAGTTTCATCGTCCTAGCACATCTGGAAGTACCTTAACTCGCGATCACCGGAATCCCAGACCCCCCCCCCCCCCCACTCCAACTCCACCCACAATACCCGGAGCCAATCCGGTTCTGTAAATGATTAATCCAGAGCATCTGTTTGTCATTCCCACGAAGTTCGATCCAGATCACACCAGTCTAAGCGGGTCAAGTATTTTCCGCCCTCCCCCCAATAATTGTCGTATTCGGTTCGGAAATGAAAAAGATCACCAGAGAAAAATGTCCTCTGTTCAATTATTAAATTTCACTCGAATCCGATCACGCGTTCCAAAGTTACGCATGACTCAATATTCCAGATTCCCCTTCCTCAACTCCCCCCCCCCCCTCCCAATATTATCATATCGAGGATTTTTTTGTATTCCAAGTCAGTTTGACCGGGTACCTGATATTCCTGCCAAGTTTCGTCGTGAAAAAAAAAAACAGATTTCCGGGAAACCCCCTTCCCCCCCCCCTCAAGTGTCCGGATCCAGTCAAATTGTATAAAAGATTTACATGGAGTAGATCTTTGTTCTTCTCAACAAATTTCACTCCGATGCCATCATTCTAACCGTTTCTCGAGATTTCCGGTCCCCCCCCCAACTCCCCCACGGTGCCCGTAGCCAATCCGATTCAGTAAATGATTTACCTAGAGCATCTGTTTGTTCTTCCCACAAAGTTGCATCCCGATCTCTCCATTCTAAGCGGGTCACGTATTTTCCGCCCCCCCCCCCAATAGTTGCCGGATCCGGTCCGGATATTAAAAAGATCACCGGAGAAATGTCCTCTGTTCAGTTCATAAATTTCACTCGAATCTGATCACCCGTTCCAAAGCTACGCATGACTGAAAATTCTGGATGCCCCTCCCTCCACTCCCACCATTATCAGATCAACAAAATTTTTATTTTGAAGTCATTTTGTTCGGGTCCCTGATATGCCTGCCAAGTTTCATCGTGAAAATCCCCAAAACCGCCATCACCGGAATTCCGGGACCCCCCCCCCCCCCCTAAGTGTCCGGATCCAGTACAATTGTCTAAACGATTTATCTAGAGCTGATGCTTGTTCTTCCCAGCAAGTTTCACTCCGATCCCTCCATTCTAACCGTTTCTTCAAATTTTCCGGTCTCCCTCCCGCCAACTCCCCCTGGCTACCGAATCCGGTCAAGACTCTAAACGGGACATCACAGATATATAATCTATTCAAGTACCCTAACTCGAAAAAGTGTGACAAAATGCCCTACATTTTCAAGTTTCCAGCGCCCTCCACTCCCCACATATGGTCGGATAGGGAAACTGATTATTTCCAGGTCGGTTTAGTCGGGTCCCTGATATACCTGCCAAGTTTCATTGTCCTAGCACATCTGGAAGTACCCTAACTCGAAAAAGTGTGACAACATGCCCTAAATTTTCAAGTTTCCAGCACCCTCCACTCCCCCGCATATGGTCTGATGGGGAATCTGATTATTTCCAGGCTAGTTTGGTCGGGTCCCTGATATGCCTGCCAAGTTTCATTCTCCTGGCGCATCTGAAAGTACCCTAACTCGAAAAAGTGTGACAAAAAACTCGGGCCGACCGAAAGACCGACAGACGGAATTGTGATCGGTATATGGCACTTGAGCCAGATGCTGCAAGTGCCATAAAAATCCGGAAGCTCAGATCGGTAGGTGTACCATCTATGAATGAAAGATTTTTTGTAGTGTCTCCCAGAAATGTCAAAGGCTGAGAAAATTAGTCTTCAACAACTCGAAAAAATTAGTCTCAATTCTGTCGATTCGCTAGATAGAGGTGCAACGATTTATCAATTAAGCTATCAAGCCGCCGCTGGAGATAATTTAGTCATAAAGTCAAGATGGGAAGCCCAAGACTCCCGATTACTGTCCTACAGTAACAACCTGGGGGGGGGGGCGACGAATACGGCGAAGGAAGAACACTCTTCGACGCACCAACCAACCATTTTCTGGCAACATCAAGGTGGCCAGTCAGCCCGATTGGGAAGATGGTAGAGACGAGTGTTGCCGTTATTTTCTGGCGTAATTTGTAGTATTTAGCAGCAAAACCCTGTGACATTCTGGTTCCTAAAAAAAAAAAAAAGTATTTCTTCTCCAGTTTCCACGAAAAACTCGTAGATTTTAGCGGTGGACTAGAGCAGTGGTTCCCAACCTTTTCCGTACCGCGTACCCCTAAACAGGGTTCGTAAAGGTTGCGTACCCCCATTTTCAGAACGTGAAAAAGGCGATATTTATGTTGTAAATGAAAAGGCATACACGTGTAGAAATATATAGAAAATCAATTAGACATTTGAGGCTGCGCTGTAGCAAAGAATAATTTCAAATCACAGCTCGATGTCATTAACAGCAACATTTTTTTACCGGAGCTTGACATCACGTTTCCACTAAACGGATTTTGAATCCAGTCATAAGTTCTACTCTGTCACTGCAAATTGATAAATTCAGGCACAGGAATAGTTTGTTTCATGCTGTCCTCGGTACTGGAGGTTTTCGCAAACAGAATCTTTTCTTTTATATTATTCATTTACATGATAACGGACAAAATCTGACACATCCGTGCTTTCATCAAGCTGCATCGCATACATTTTCGTTAATTTTGTTCCAGACCTGGATGACAATATTACTTGCAATGCCTTCGCTTCTTTTTGAACAATATTGATTGACACAGGAATATGTTTTAAAGCAGTAGGCTAGCTGTTCTGGAATCAATATCATTTCAGGAATTTTACTAGGGCTTGCATTCAGAGGCGTCACGCATGGGCTGGGGACGGCCCTCCCCCTAAGTAGTCGGCCAGTCTCTAAAAAGAAACTGGGCGCGAAGGGCCGCAATTTTTCGTAAAAACAGTTATTTTTTTCGGAAAACAGTAGGTAGAATTACCAGCCACTGGGTAAAAATATCTTGCCCCCCAAAAAACTTTTTGGCTAGTGATCCCTCTGCTGATAATATTAGTCTTTCGGCAATCAAAAATGAGTGAGGTGATATTTTGAAAGTACAGATTAAACAGATTTTGGTACCTCCGCATACCCCTTGCAAGGGTCTCGCGTACCCTTTTGGGTACGCCTACTACCAGTTGGGAACCACTGGACTAGAGGTGCGTTTTTAAATGATTGGTTCTTACGAAAACCCACAGACAATGTTACAATTTCAGTTTTTTCAAGTGACGTAGATTGCATAGTTTCTTCTTTCATTTAAACTCGGAATGACTGAAAATGTGATTTAAAAAAAAAAGGAATTTGCCACGGGAAGAAAACAAAATCATTTGTTTTCGAAAATGGTCTTCCAGTTCCTTCTTGAGTGACGAGCTAATGCTCTTAAAACAAAATATGAATCCTTTTTCCAGATAATAGTTGCCTTGTATGGCATGTGGGCGATTTGCTTCGACAAATTTTGTCGTAGCTATGAACGTTGGATAACTAAACAAGACCAAAGGTTTCGATGGGATCCCAAAAATCTAATATTTACAGACAATCGGGTCTTGTAGAGGTCCAGCGGTAATCATCTGAGAAAACGAAGTTCAAACATCAATTCAGCATGTGAGTTTACCCTATAGCCTGCGTCATGTCTACTTTATCGAAAGTTTCTGCCTTACTTCTGCCAAATTTCCGGTTTCAGCCGGATTCCGGGCGAACTACTTGTCCGGCGAGAAAACGGTTTTCATATTCGTGCTCAGCATTTCGTGTTACTCCGTACTCGCCCCTTAATTTGAAACCACTCCCCCTCCCCTGAATGAACAGCTATTGTGCCCATCTACGAACTCACCTTTCCGTTGACTAAAAGAGTCCTCACACCAAGTTTCATCAACATATCCCATTCCCTTCGAGAGTTATCGTGCTGACAGACGGACAGACGGACGGACAATGTAAGGTATCCCTCCACTTACGTTTTGGGATCCCAAAAACCTGTCGGCTTTTGAGCTCAACGAAATTTGCAATCCACACGAAAAGATCATTGGATGCCATGCCATGTTAACACAGATTTGATCTTGATTCTTGAAGAAACAATCTACATGAAAATTTGCTGAGCTCGAAAAGAGCTCCACGGAAGACGCAGTTTTCTTGAATAGCCTAGTCCTACCCAGACTGTTGAAGAAATGTAATGTCTTTAGCTCAATTCTGGCACTCGTTGAGCAATTGAGGAGAAAATTACGTTGAGGTGGAGGGCACCCAGGATAAAACACATATGAGGATGTGGTTTGTCCAACTTCGTCCACGCCAAATCGTCCCCTAATTCTACTTCTACGTCTGTAAACCTGTCAGTACAGACACTTTATTAACAAATATGTATAACATTTACTGACACACAACACAGATCGGAGACCCTCCAGATTATGATGCATTTTGGAACATGGGGATGATGTCCTTGCTGCTGATGATTCTAATAAGAAGGCCGAAATTTTTCAAGAAAAGCTTCTTAATAATTATGTCCTTCACTTCCCAGAAGTCAAAAAGAAAAGATGTTCTAATGATAAGCCGTACGTGAACGATGCACTGAAAAATTTAATCCGCCAAAAACTAAGGCTATTCCGTCAAGGAAAAATTGAAGAAGCTAACCTATTGAGAAAATGTATAAAAAAGCAGATCCGAAAAGCTTCATCCGAGTACTACCGTAACAAAGTAAGCGAACTCTTCAAATCCCGACCAAAGCAGTGGTACAACCGTACAGTCAGGAAAATTAGCGGTAAAACGGTCAAAATTGTTGATTTCAACCTTGATGAACCGCCAGAAACCACAGCTAATTCGCTAAATAAACACCTTTCGGCTATTGTGCAAACTCTTCCTCCTCTCCCAAGTAATACCTCTTTTCCCCCATTACCAGATCACATTATCCCAGCAATACTACCTGTGGATGTTGAAGCAAAAATCCGTAAACTAAAGAGAACTTCAATATGCCCCCTTGATATTACGATTGATTTGGTCCAAGCATTTCCCGATAAACTATCAAAACCTTTGTCAGTCAGATATTTTCAATACGATAACCAAAAGCGGTTTATTCCCTGATTGCTGGAAAAAAGGGTACGTTACTCCCATACAGAAGAAAGGGGCTAAACTGGATTTTAGTGGAGTCCGTCCTGTTACTCTTACACCGATATTTTCCAAAATGTTTGAGAGTTTTGTAGCAGATTGGCTCAAAGAAACGATCCATGATTTAATAGCTGAAAACCAGTTCGGAAACATGAAAGGTTTATCGACGACACATTATCTGGTTAGCCTTCTCGACACTGTATATAAACTACTTGATGAGCCTGATACATGGCTGAATCTTATTTTAGTTGACCTCCAAAAAGCGTTTGATCTTGTTAGTCACAATGTTTTAATTGAAAAATTATTAAATGAATTTAAAGTACCACCTTTTCTAGTTAATATCATTGCATCTTTTCTGTCAAATAGAAGTCAAGTTGTAAGGTATACAAACATTTATTCAGATGCACTTCCTATTTTTTGCGGTGTTCCACAGGGAACGCTCTTAGATCCTCTGTTATTTTTGGTAATGATTAACAATCTTGCTAACGAATCAGCCGATCGCTGGAAGTTTGTGGACGACATGACATTACTTGAAAGGTGCAGAAGGAACATAAAGAGTACCGCAATGGAAATACTTGACGATATCGCTGCCGAAGCAGCCGAGTCGAAAATGAAAGTTGATTCACAGAAATCGAATATCATGACCATAAGTTTCCTTAAATCAAAGCCATCGTTCACTACTCCTGTACCAAATGAAATATTTACAACAAAGACCAAACTTTTGGGGATCACACTGACGAATGATCTGAAGTGGGAGGCTCACATTTGTTCCATTATTAAACAAGCCAGTGGGTCTCTGTCTCTCCTAAAACTGTTTTCCAAATTTTCGTGCCCTAAATCACATGTTCTCCGCCTTTACGTTACTTTCATCCGTCCGCTACTTGAGTATGCTTGTCCGGTTTGGCACTTTGGCCTGACAGTAGATCAGTCTGATAGGCTTGAAACTATTCAGAAGAGAGCTTTGAGAATCATCTACCGCCAGGGCAAAGTGCCTTATATCCTCCTCCTCAAAGAATTCCGCCTCCCCACTTTAGCAGCCCGACGTCTTACTCTTTGTACTGGTTTCGGGAACAGTCTGCGTTCCCACTCATGTTTTGAGCACCTGTTTCCTACCCCATATTGCCCGCCAAAACCTCGACTACCTCGAGCTGTAGCACAAAAAGTTCCGGTTCTTAACCCTGTTTGTACAAGAACCGATCGCTACAGAAAGAGCTTTGTACCATCTTTTGTTGAAGTTTTGAACAATTGATCAACTATTTCCCTTTAATGTTTTAATTGTCTAGGGTTTTTATTCTGTTTGATCATTTTTTGACTATTGCTTTATTATGTACAACCGCCTTATTAAATGTTTTGTAATTATGATGTACCTGACGAAAACGACAAGTTCGGCAATCCAATGCTGTGAAAGTCTCGTTTTACAATAAAGTATCAGTATCAGTATCAGTACTTGGGTCGTATGAATAAATGTAGGCTATGTCAGGAGAAGTAGATAAAAGGACACCCATCACGGAGGTGAAGTGAAAAAAACAAGTAGATCAAGTAAAATCTCTGGCATTTAGTCAAGATTATAGCAGCCTTTTCTTGCAAATGTATGGCTGAGTCTTTGAACAATTCAATTCGTCCCAGGAGGATGTACCTATAGCGATAAAACAATTGTAATATTTTTTAGGGTGTCCCTCAGACCAGTTAATAAAATCTACAGCGGTTCCATCCGTCCACTGGGACAAGCTTCTTTGAGAAAGGTCGTTCAGCCCAATCCATACGAATTTGGTGGTTGTAATCAGTTGAAGTAGGAAAGAGTTCTCTTCTTTGCTATGAATGGAGGCCAATTCTGAGCCAAGTTTTCTGCACCTCTGAGAAGCCTCTTGCCAATGTTTATTTTCTTCGAAAAATCGATAGCAGGAGCAACTGTCGTGAAAGCACCGGAATGTCCATGTGGGACTGCAAGTGTCCGGGAATTTCAGCAGAACTTTCTTCAGTGCTTCTACGAAGTCTCCGATCGTCACATTCATCTTCATAATATTGATCTCGTTTTCTCGTTCCATTTTATTTCTGTCAACATTTTCCTTCAGTGCATTTTTCAGATCACCATCCTTCATCGCAGCAACTTCCTGTACTTGATCCTTAATTTTACTCTGGTCTTCCTCCAAGTCTGCTATCTTCTGATGTATCTTCTTGAGCTTTAACTGGTCTTCCTCGTCTTTCTTCTTTCGGTCAGGATTTTCCCACAATGTGTTTTTCAGCGCATCTTCCTTGACTTTCTGCAGTTGTTCCTGAATCTTTGTCTGGTCTTCCTCTAAGACTATGATCTTCTCTTGCATCTTTATAATCTTCGCCTGGTCTTCCTTTTCCTTCTTCTTTCGGTCCGCTGTTTCCTTCAGTGTGTTGTTCAACTCACTATCGTTCATCTCAGCAGCCTTCTGTAGTTGTTCATTAATCCTTTTCTGGTATTCCTCCAAGATGACAATCTTCTCGTGCATCTTCTTAATCTTCATCTGGTCTTCCTCTTCCTTTTTGGTTCGCTCGGAATTTTCCTTCAGTGCTTTTTTCAGTCCATCTTCCGTGAAGTTGACGGTTATCTGCAGTTGTTCCTTAATCTTTGTCTGATTTTCCTCCAAGTCTGTAATCTTCTCGTGCATATTTTTGATCCGTGTCTGGTCATCCTCTTCCGTTTTCTTTTGGTTGGCAATCTCCTTCAGTATATTTTTCAGTTCATCCTCATTGACTTTAACGGCCATCTGTAGCTGTTCCTTCATCTTTGTCTGATCCGCCTCCAAGTCTAGGATCTTCTCGTGCATCTTCTTTATTTTTGTCTGGTCTTCCAACAGATCAACGATCATTTCATACATCTTCTTCATCTTCGCCTGGTCTTCGTCTTGCTTTTTCTTAAGGTTATTATTTTCCTCCCGTACCCGTTTCAACTCTTCCTCCTCCCTTTCAGCTACTTTATGTAGCTGCTCCTTCATTGTTGAAATTCGCTGCAGAAGATGATACTCACGTAGATTAACTTTCCCTTTCAGTAGCCCGTAGCATTTTGGTTTGCCGGTTTCACGAGTAACAGTTTGTCGTTTGATCATAGTGCCAAGACCAACGTCCATCGTGTATGAGATTTGGCCGTTATAGAGAAGTTTCGCCATGTCCTTTGCTTTTTCCTCCGAATCTGTTGGTATGACGAGCTCCACTGTCGTTGCTGGATTTTTGAATTCGGTGGATCCTTGCTCAGCCCCGCTACTGCCAGGTTTAGTTCAAGAATACGCAGGGCTTGAACATTTACTTTCCTGATTCCTGCTTCTTTCCTGAAGGCTATTTTCACCGCGTTGTATGCCAGTTCGTGAACTTCACTGTCGTTGGTGCTGAGGATGATTTTGTCTGTGTATCTGTCTGTGAAACCCAGTGAAGAGTCGGGAAGTGATAATACAGACGTCTGGTTAGCTGTGCCCAGAATAGGGACGAGGACTGGCTCATATAAGAATTTCCATTCGCTCTTGCCGAAGGATTCCTCATTTTGGTGCATGGACCAGATTCTCAGACGCTTTCCATGGAAATCGAACGTGGCTGCTACTGTTTGGTCGAGTTGATTTTTGTCTCTATTCTCGTGTGCTGCTACAGAAAGCAACGTAGAGAGAAGAAATAAAAACGGTTGCCGCTGCATGTCGCTTGACGTATGTAACCTGAAATCAAAATACATGAGCTGTAACTCGTTTGGGAGTTGCGGAGCTTGATTTTCTTTCATTGTCTTTGACTATTCCTACGACAGTAGAAGTATGCAAATTTGAACACTTATGTCAGTTTTTCCCCATCTTGATTTGATTATTCCTGTAAAACAATCAAATAGAAAAGAAAAGAAACAAACTTAATTGTATCATCGAACAGCTAGCTATTTTAGAACAGAATAGTAAAATAGAATAGTAATTTATTCGCTCACACTTTCATGCTTATAAAACCAAAATTGCCGATTACTGTCTATAACATATACATTTAAATGCACGTACAAATGGTCAAAGGCTATTTAAAGTTTCAACAATCTTTGGTATAAAACTATTTTGGTAGCGGCTGTGTTTGGCCGCTACTGGTTGGAACATCGGGACCTTCGTAGAGACTGCTCGCTCTTTCCTTTCCCTTACATTGTCGTATGGGGGAGGGAGAAACTCATTGTAGATGGGGTGCGAAATAATTTTTGTTCCGATGTCGAGGCATAGGTTCAGCCTCCGTATGATTTTCGACTTTCTTCAGGCTGAACAGTAAGTTGCATTCTATTTTCCGTTCTTTTTTATAAAGAACAATTTTTGTTAAACCACTACTTAGTTCATATGTTTCTACTTTTGAGGCATTTAAAAAAAAATAAAGAATTATTAGTGACCGCCTTCTACTTTAAATTTCTGCTTGGCACAAAACTACCCTCTCACATGGGACACCATCAATTAAAACCAACAGTTCAGTTATTAAACGGTCGTGCCTTACACAGTAACTAATTTTGAGCAAAAACAGAAATAAAATGAAAGGAGACAATTGAAAATATTCGCATGGAGGAAGACCTTGCCTGCTGATATTTAACTACTCTTTTACTAATTATTAAGTGAAAAATCGTTATGGACTTTGAAGGAAATTGAGAATCCCGATTTCGCAGAAACGCCTCCGAGCGGGGAGCAAAGGCGCCAGCCATCGCGAATAGCAGCCTGAATTAAGTTACAATTTTTTTTTTTTTTTCAATTCAGTTCATTTATTCCCAAAATTCTGATAAAACAAAATGCGCGGGATTGTCAAATTACAATTGGGTTAATTCACATTAATATTACGGATAAAAAAAGGCACAAATGAGTTAAAATAGCATTCAGTGCTATGAGCAGGCGGGTTCATTAGCTGAGCTTTCTTAGCTGCCCTAGAAATACTGCCCTAGAAGATAATAGGTTTAAGACGAAAGTGTAGGTGACGTTAAAGTAGGGTAAACTTTTACGTAAATTTTGTAGTAACGTCACTGAGTTGGAGGCGGAGACGTAGCCACTTATTTTGGTTCAATCCACAGCAAGAACAAATGAAAAAGAAGCTAAGCGGGATTAAAAAAAAAAAGAAAAAAAAGAAATACTCCTTGTTGGGCGAGTATACAGTCTTTTTTTATCTTTGGGTGGCAGGATCTCACAGTGTATTTCCGATGCAAGACATTTTAATCCGAATTTCATTGTGGGATCGTGCGGACGCGAAGCAAGGGTTTTCATCCCTAATTCTTCCGGTGCTTGTAGGTAGGATTTGTATTTATCCGCCAAAATAATCTTTAAAGGACACCTGAATGAAGAGTACCAAGTATCATCCCTATCTGTATGACGTCCGTTGACATTGCCTGCAGAAAACCCAATCCAAACACGAAATACCGTTTCCAAGCTATGATTTTTGCTCCATTTTGTATCTGTCCTTATTTCAGTACCGAGCAATTTTAGAAATGAACAAATGTCTCCAATCAAACCTTCTTCTGGAACATTTTTTAACCAGAGAAGCCCAATGTATATCTAGAAGAAATTCCAATACGATTCGGCCAGCGCTGTACAAGATTTGAATGAATTGCGCTTTTTGTCTTGGAGTCTGCATGTGAAAACCTCCGGAAACAATCATCCCTATTTTGAAAACGTCACGCTCAGGAGAAGAATGCTCTCCTTGTCAATGTCTGTAAATGCATTCTCCATAAGTATGGTTTCATTGTTCAGGTGTCCTTTAAAGCCCTTTTCTGAATGGTTTCCAGCCGATCGGTTTGCTCCTGGTTCAGTCCCGTATGCCACACGGGGCAGCAGTGGACGTATGTAGACGATGAAGCACTGGGCCATGACTTTGGCACTCAGTCAAAAGTGTTTAACGTGTGGGTGTTTTTGTTTTTATGGCACTTCCGTACAGAAATGAGTTGTTTCCAAGCGGAAACAGCATATTTTGAGGCCCTTTTTAACCAGCTGAGACGTCCAGTTCAAATTGCTAAGAAATCGTTGCTAAAAATTAAATTAAGAAATACAGCAAATAGTAAGGATATTCTTAGGAGAAATTTCGAAAAATCTTAAGTTAACTTACATTTTCATTCATAGTATTTTGGATTTTGCACTTCGTGCAATAGGCTAAACTCAGAAATATATATCGAAATGACTCGAAACAGAAAAGTCAGCTAGTAGCCTATATCCTCCATCGATATTTTGGCCCTCAAAATTTTCTAGTTGATTTTACAGTTATTTGTCTGGAAAGCACAGAAGCTTTAACCCAGAATCCAGCCAATTCATCACTCGTGCAATAGGCTACACTCAGAACTGTACATAGAAATTTTGTGTTCTATGTTTACTTTTTTTCGTGGGCTAAGGAACCCTTGTCCAACCTCCCCCCTTCCTCCACGCCCTGGGTCACTGTGTTTTATTTAGTAGTTTTTTGCAGGCTAGAAACTGAGGAGTCGATGTTCCATGGACAGATTGATCGGTCCTCCCCTTACCCCGCTAATCTAAGCTCTTTTTAATTGTTTTGGGTTAGAGTAAGAACAAACAAAGTACAAACTAGATAGTAAATAGGAAAGAGTGAAAACAGGTGAAACAAGTCTTTAAAATCCGTCAGGTAACTAGCGAAGTAGGATCGAATTCTCCTCTGTAGCCCATGGGTGCAAACGCAGACGCTTCGACCTTGTCTCGGTGCCGAGGGGTTGTCCACTCTCTGTTTTGGGGTACACCAAGTGCTCGGTATTATAATATTTAAATCAGCAGAAGTAGTTATATAAACCGGGTTCTAGCTCACCCTCCCCCCAATTTCAAAACCCTATTTTAACATCAATTTCTTAAATTTTAACATCCTTTTTACCAAATTATCCCCTTTTTTAAGAACATTTTTATTTTCTTAATTCCAAAATAAAGGATACAAGAAATGAGAATATTACCCTTTACTACATATAAAATACTACAATATACTACTACTTCTTTTTTTTTACATTTTTCATTTTTTATTCAAATATTACTGAGTAAACAGTTCTAAATCCACATATGTTTCTTTGTTCTTGTTTTCGCGTACAATAGGCTGCAAAACCAGATTTTTCTTTAAAAGTAATTCGTTAGCAATGGCATTATATTTCTGAGTTATAAACAAATCACAGGGTTTGTCATTATGATTAATAACTACAACCAACTTATCACCATATTTTGTCTTAGCAATTCTCATTTTAACAATAGTATATTTCAATCCAAGAACTAGTTCTTCTTTCCTGATTGTCTCATTGTATTTATTCATTCTGATTGTATTCAAGACTTCCTTTGTGGACTCCATTTATTAGGGGATGATTTTATTAAATAAAAATCCAGACTCACAAACTCACATACATATTTTTGTTAATAATACCTAATGTAGCTTTTCTTTCATAATATATAACACAGTAAATATTATATGGTACAGGCTGAGCGTGTTTTAATGTTAAACTTATTTCAATATCAGCAGTTGTTCCATTATATATACTTGATTCGTGTTTGGAAACATCGAAACAGAATAGTGGATATACTTCTTTAAATTCTTCTATACTAACAACACTACCAGTATCAAATGCTAATTGTTTATAACCCAAATGTATGAACCTATTGTAAAGATTTGAGTATTTACATTTATCATCGCTAAAATCACATTTAAGTGGTTCTTCAGGATATTTATCCCCATTAATTCTAAGTTCTATGTCTGTTAAATTCATATGATCAAACACCATATTATTCATTAATTGATTGTTATGCTTTTCATTTTTCTGTAACATCACAACGATTTTTGTAGGACTATTTCTCTCAGACACAACTTTCCAGGTGTGCTCCTTATTCTGACTAACATCACTTTTATAACTATTACATGCTTCCCACATCAGATTATGCTTTTTATCCTTAGCAAGATCCTTTTCTAATTCACTCATCATTTCGATACTAGGAGCTACAATAGGGATCTTCCAGGATAAATACTCGATTACTACTTTGAAATTAGTATTTCCATTTCTTATAATCATGTTGTTATCATCATTTCTTCTTAGAAATAATTTATGCGATGCACCTCTGAAGAATCGTTTGTTTCCTTTCAAAAATCCAAACAATTCTGATAATGGTAAATACATATTTACTAATTTACTGCTCTTTGTTCTGTTATATCTTTTTTCAAATCCTTTATTATAATTATTATTATTTCTCAAACTGACTGTTCCACCCCCTGCTGCAGCCCCTGCAGCCCCTGCTACTACTGGAGTTGCAGTAAACGAAGCAATAACAGGATTAATTTCTTTCCCTTGATTATAATCTTTATACCAGAAATGATTTCTTGCTGCACTTCTAGAATAATCATCAGAGTATTCAATCAACTTTGTAACGGTAGTTGTAATACCAACATGATTAATTTTTTCAACCGATTCATCGTTTATTACATACTCAGCGGTACTGAATAAATTAAATCCATTATTCGTTAAAGTAGCAACATCGGTTGCAGCTATAGGAGTCCCATCTTCGTTTACTATTCTTACACTGACATCAAGATAACTTTCACTTGGATAAAACCAGGAATCTAATTTCTTTGTTACGAATTCAAACTCTGATTTATTAGATACATTCACATCTGTTTCTCGAATTTCTTTAAATTCATATTTAACCACTGTATCATCCACAAGCGGTTCGTCAAATATGTTCCATTGCGGACTGATAACTTTATTTACTGCCATTTATATAAGAAAGAAATTATTAAATAAAACTTATTTCAGAATCTTTAATCCATTTCCAGTCATTAACGTTTTGATCAAGTCCTGACTTCTTTGATTTAAAATCCTTTTATTTGTACCGATAAGATCCTTCATCGATTTTTTGTTTCCAATTACATCAATGAGTTCCTTCTTGTTTACATCGATCAGATCTTTCCCATATTCTATTGCTCTGTTTTTCAACAACTCAAATCTCGGTTTAATAATATTATTATACATTGACATAGCCCCATCTTTTATTTGTTTTGCTGACGTTTGAAATAACTGGGAATTAACAATGTTTTTGAATACACTACCGATTCCACTTCCATACTGCTTTTTATAAAGTAATCGCTTATTATTAATCAACATTTATAGGTAAATAATTTTATTTCACTAATCCTTTAAGCTTTTCTTAAATGCAGCACGTATCCAACGTTATCACCATTCAAATCGATAGGTCTTCCCAACTGATCAGTAATTGTCATTCTCAAGGAGTAAATAAAGTCTTTTGTATTAATAGGAAGGTAGATTAATTGTCTAGGATTCTCAACAATTTGACAACCAGGTTCTGTATTCGGAACAAATGTCCAAATGACATCTGATTTACTTTTGTTTACGATAGAACTGTTTACAAGAGAGCAGTGAATTTGTATTTTATCAACGCTTCTTGTTATATTCGGAAGCTTTGTACCTTCATTGATTTTCTTAGATATCTCACTATCCTTCTCAAATCCTAAAATCTGACACAAGTCACTATTAAATCTAACACACATATTTTTCTTGTAATAGTATGACAAATCTCATAGATGCTGGATTGGATGAAATTACAATAGGACATTTATCTTTTGGGGTATCAAAATACTGACACAAAAAATAATTCAAACAATCATCGTTATACATCCCATTAGGAATAGTAACATTCATCCATTCTGTTGTATTATTATCTTCATCTTTCCTGTATTGAAATGTATTATTTCCAAATTTATCACTTATATTATGCCATGAATACCACAAAGTACACTGATTCAAACCTATTTCATAATCCCAATTACGATTCAATTCGATTGGTTGACTAAATGTTATATCAATGATACTTTCATTACCTTCAATATTTAACAACACCATTTATTAGAAATATTTTTTATATATTGAATTGTAATATCTCTTCGTAAGAAATTTATTTCGCATTAACGAATCCAAAATATCAATAGCTTCATTTCTCACCTCATCAGATGTATTTCCGTTTACTCTGCTGCCTATCAAAGTGTATAGTTTTGAAATCATTTCATCACAATTCATAAATACTCCAGTTCCTTGTTGGTTGACTAATGGGAAATAGGTTTGAATGGTTTTTAACCTATTCTTGTATTCTTTTATAAATTCAATGTGTTTATCATACTTACTAGAACTATAACTTTTACTTTTCATACCACCATAACTTTGACTTATAGATGTTAAATAATTCAGAGCCCCATCTATTTCGTTATGATGCTTAAGGTAATAATGAGGCATTTTAAAATAATTATCGGTACCATTCCAGTCATCTTTATATTTTAAATTAATTTGATTTAATAATTCCACATCAATATTTAAGTTTAGATTTACGTCATATGGTTGTTCTAGATTGGGTTCTATCGCATGAGTGGGAGCTCGACTCGATTCCTCTGAAGTAGTGGTCTGTAAAGCTGTTTTAAATGTATCACCTAATCTGATAAACCGTCTTCTTGAATTATTATCACCTTCAAGTAGTTTATTAATTATCGTTTCAGCGTTCTCTTGTAATTTTTTGATGGTATCTTTAGTGTTTTCTTTTTGTGCTATAATAACTGGAGCGTTTAATTCTGAAGCATATTCCCGAAATCCTGCCTTCTCCATCTCATTTTGTTGAACCTTGCTTCTCTGAATTTCTCTGTTCTTCACTATATCCGATAACATATCACTCAAGCGTCTTGAATCCATTTATATACAAGTAATTTTATTTCATAATAAATTTTGAAAGTTCTTTTTCATAAAACCCTCCTTGAATTAATTCCCCACTTTTGTCAGATATTTCATAAGTAATGGGAATGGTAGGTCTCATGGTTGCTATCTGAAATACTTCATCCGTATAATTAGGTAAATATCCTTTATCGAAAATACTTTTTTCTTTTTTAATTCTGACTAAATCCCCTACTTTGACGTTTCCTGTGATTTTGTACTCATCTACTGGAGGAAACAGAGCACTAAAAACCTTTTTCTGATTAACCTTTTTACTAGCATCAACTGGTTTCATTTGTATTGAACGGTGGTACGAGTTATTATAATTACTCACAAATAAAGGTAAAATATCAATCCAATTAGTAGTGCTATTGTGAGTGAAATATTTCCATAGCTTTTCTTTTAGCGTTCTGTTGAATCGTTCAACGATTTGCGCTTTCAATTCACTTTCAGATGCAAACCAGTGTATGCCGTTATTTTTCAAAAAAGTTTGAACATTTCTCATCACAAATTCTTTACCTTTATCAGTTTGTAGTTTCTTAGGAATTCTTTCTTTAAATATAACACTGAATGCTTTTATTATTCCAGCACCTGTTTTATCTTTCAGAGGGATACACCAAGCATATTTACTAAAGCAATCAATAACAGTTAAAATGTAATTTGTTTTATTATTTTCTTTTTTATATTTCTGCATGTCAACTAAATCAGCTTGCCATTGCTCATCAACATAGTGAACATACACTCGCCTCCTTTCAAAGTTATGATAGGAAGGTTTGTGTAACGTATACACATTCTCATTTTGCAACACAGTTTTTATTTTATCCTTGGAAACGTTCACTCCATTTTCTTTTAATTTTCTGTAAATATCATCCACACCTGAATAATTAGAATAATACGTCTTTAAAATATCTGTTTCTGCGTTGAGGTTTTTTTTAAAAAGCGATTTTTCCTCGATCCGCAAATAACACAATTCCCTTTCAGCATTGGAACATTATTTTTTTGTGACACTGCCTTAAACATTGATTCAGTGTCAGTGCTCTTTTTACATTTCATACAATAAATCTCCATTTATTAGAAAACAATTTTTATAAACGAAAAGCTACCAAGCCTTCATTTTCCGCTGGATGTAGGAAATGCAGTGAAAACCACAGTTTAATTCATCTATATTTTGAACAGCAAGATTTTCATAAGCTATTTTTTTCTTTGAAGTTTTTAGATATTTAACTATTTCTTTTCCTGGAGGAATACCGAAAGAATCAAAAAATTCGACATAGGGGGATTCAGGTAGATTACAATAGGCAACCCAATGTGTTCCAGGCATTCCACGTTTGTCATAGTTGATTACACCACATTCCGAATCGTTTATATGTTTGGGTAGCGTATCTAAAGAGAACACACCTCTAAACTGTGGTATATCCCCTAATGCATCCATAATATCAAAATTGGTTAGAGGTCCTACTTTACTTTTGCTTCTTTTTTGATGTCCCCGTTTTTTGACTTCCTAGGCCTTCCACGTACCCCATTACCCACAACTTTTTGTGTTCCTGGAAGTGTAAGCGCTCCACCGGTGTTAACATCATCGGTTTTCTTCTTAGGTCTACCACGTACACCATTACCGGTAACTTTTTGTGTTCCAGGAAGTTTTAGCGCACCACCTGTGTTGGTCATTTTATCCATAATTTTCTTACCAGCGAATGTACCCAAAGCAGCAGCACCACTTGTTAAAGCTGCCTTACCAAGGGTAATTGCTAGCGGTATTAAAAATGGAAGTAATCCACCTTTTTGAATCGCTTCTCTCATCTGCTTGTATGATACATCAATATCACAACCCTTATTATTCATTTTACAGGTTTCAATTTTATCAATTTGTCGTTTACTTAAAAGTAACTTAACTGGTTCTCGTTCATTTTGTCTACTATGACTAACACGTATCTGACATTTTTGTTTAGCATCAAAGCATTTCTTCAGCTTTCCTTTCTGAAGCTTTGACAAATAAACTGTATACTCAAATATCTCAACCATTTATTAGGGAATTAATTTATCATATAAAATTTATTTACCAGCCATCATTTTTTCTATTCTGGTAACGAATGGTTTGTCAACAGGTTTTAGCTCTAGCTCTAGAAGCCTTTTTAAAATATTTACTACTGCTCTTTCAATATTATCGATACGAGTTTTTTGACCAGCAATCTTTCCTTCAATTATACCGTTATGGGTGTGTTGCCCAAGAAGCTTTTTGTCATAATCTAAAAGATTCATAGTTAACGTTGCTAAATTAACAGCATCATTTTTGTTTCTAGGGTTTTGAACATTTGTTATCAACTTGTTTTCAGCGTTAATCTCTTTATCATTAACTCGAACTATTTCTTTTACAAATAACCCTTTATCTTTGTTCCTTACCAACGAATTATCAGGAGAATCATCTATCGCAGTTAATCTGTTGATATCTTCGCTAAAGTACTGATTTGCCCCCACTTGTTGTGCGGTAATTTCTTCTTTAAATTGATTCAAAATAATAGTCATAGATCTGAAACTAATAGCGTCCTGGTCAGCTTTCGCATCCCCTAACATAATAATTCTCTTGCCTTGTAGGTTAATATTACCGTTGTCATCAGTAACTCTCTTTTCATTCGATTCATTACTAACCTTTTTTCCAACACTACCAAATTTATTCATTTATTATAGAAATAAATTATCCGGTAAATTTTTCAAAGTTTTTCCTGTACTTAAGGGTTTTATCTTTTATTTTTAAATCTATGAAGAAAAAACCGTAGCCCTTGGTTGCCGTCTCGAATTGTTTGAGAAATTTTTCATTGTCTATACTGGATACATGGCTTTGTCTTATTAATTTTACTTCTTTTGGATTAGAACACTGAAAGAATGCAAAATAATTGCACTGGAGCCTTACCACCTTTGGCGTTTTATGATAGCTCTGTGATAAATAAACAATCGAGGCATTTTTCTTTCTTCCTCTTATGAATAAATCTTCTATTTTCTTCTGGTCTTTTTCAGTGACAAAATCGTCAAAGATAATCAAGTTTTGGTACTCAGGGTCTAAGTCGTCAACATCGACAATATCATCAAGATTGTTACTTACTGTTAAGACTTTCGATTTGCATTGTGACTCCAAAGTGGTTAAATTGGTTATAAGGTCTTGATATTTATCTTCTTCAAGATCTTTAGCATACAAGTATATTCGGTTGAAACAAAGATATTCATAAATTAAATTCAAAAGAAGGTTAGTTTTCCCTGTTCCAGAACTACCACAAATTAAGAGTCTAAATGGCCACTGAGGTGCAAGGTCGTGCTTATTCTGATAAGTGTTCTTTTCACTAAAATCATAGACTTTGATTGGAGCCTTTTCATTCATTTATTTAGGAAGAATTTTTCATTATAAGATTTACTTGAGTATTTTAAGTATATACTTGGATTTATTAAGTAGGTACTTGAATTTTTGAAGTAGGTACTTGAATTTTTTAAGTAGGTACTTGAATTTTTGAAGTAGGTACTTGAATTTTTTAAGTAGGTACTTGAATTTTTTAAGTAGGTACTTGAAGTTTTTAAGTAGGTACTTGATTTTTTTAAGTATGGACTTGATTTTTTTAAGTAGGTACTTGAAGTTTTGAAGTAGGTACTTGAAGTTTTTAAGTAGGTACTTGATTTTTTTAAGTAGGGACTTGATTTTTTTAAGTAGGTACTTGAAGTTTTGAAGTAGGTACTTGAAGTTTTTAAGTAGGTACTTGAATTTAATGTTTATAACCTAAAGGTAAAGTGTGTATTTTATCGCTTGTTACTATCCTTTTATCATCCTTAGGATCTAACGCTTTTTTATTCTGTTCTTCTAGAAACATATTGTGCTTGTATGATCTTAAGTTGTACTGGGTTATAGAAAGGTTTTCCGTTTTACCAAACAGTACATCCTTATAGTTTTGAATCGTAATTTCATCTTTAACGATATTGGTTTTTATTCCTTTTAGTTTTTTGCTAGCTTTTGAAGGGTCTTGGTTGTCCTTTAAATAAGCATATACTTTTGATCGTAATCCAACAAACTCTGTCATAACCTGTCCACCTAATTCATCTTTCATCATTCCTATCACTTTCTTATTTACATTAGGAAACCTATACGGATTATCTTTCGCATAATCAGATGTATCGAACCTCTCATTCAAATCCTGTTTGATATCTTGATAAAAATCTTCAGTTCTAATATCATATATGAAAGAATCAGTGTCCATATAACACAAATCAATTTTATCTCCATATTTAGGCTTCATATAATCATAATGGAATTCATACATCAATAACTTGGATAGTTCCAATACAGCAAAGCCGATATACATTGGTTTGTCTAGTTTTATCTTTTCCTTCGACATTCTTGCCACTGAAAAGTTTTCACTAAAAATTATTTCAGATTTAAAGTTGGGCTTCTTTATTATTTTTTCTCTTGTTTCATTATCCGTTATTATTTCCATATCCGCTCGCTTCCTTACGTTTTCCATAGTTTTTCCAAAGCAAGCATTATTCATAAGCTTAAAGAAATCCTTCTCAAAATCATTTGTACCTTTAGTTCTAAGTGCTGTGTTGTGGTCTATATATCCTTTTAAGTAAGCACTTTCAGTGAATCCTAGTATTCTGTGTACTCTTTTCAATATCAAGCCTTTTTGTAAATAAAATTCTAGATTCCTGTGGTGAACTACATAGTTGGTTTTATCTAATACTGTGGTACATAGCTTACCGTTAAAGTGTTCGGGTGCTAATGGTAAATCCTTGTGTAATTCGTGTAGTTCTTTTGGATATTCTAAATCTACCTCATATATAGCACCCACATCTTGTCTCACCGACTTAATCGTAATCACCGAATTGATATGACTTTTCAGATGGTTGTAATACTCGATTGATTCGTATTCATTCCTTTCTTTCAAATCATCCGGTATGGAAATGAATTGGAAATCATTCGCTGGTAAATTCTGCGACATCGCCCACCCATATAAATTATTAGCGTCTAAATACATTAAATAATTAGATGGTTTATGCTTATTATAATCACTTGTATATTTATTATTTGCTTTTGCGTATCTTTTTATACATTGGGATACACCACCTCTTATTCCTTTTTCTATAAAGGTATACATGTCTTCCTTTGAGAATAACGGCAAGTCTACTTTCGAATGCTTTAGGAAAGCATCCCATGTTAGTCCTGGAGCTGAGAAGTAATGAAGTGGATCCAGATCATAATTATGTATACAAACGTTCCTGAAATTCTCCACAACATCTGATAGAATTAACACATCACTTTTTAGGTACAACTTGGTATAATCAAGTAAAGTTTCACAGTTAAATTGCTTCCATATAGATACCGCTCTTTTATAATCACTTTTGTCAATACCTTTCCCCGTCAACCTAGAATAAAAGCTTTCTATTGGTGGTAACTTTGCACATTTCATTTTATCGAAACTATCTACGAATTCATAGGGATACACCCCTTTTTTAATTATTTCTTTGAATTCATCGTCATTTTTGAAGCTGTTAGATGTGTACTTGAAATTCTGTCTTAGATGATTACAAGGTACTTTGCAATCACATGTTGCTAAATTTGCTGATAGTTTGTCTAAAGATGAAGCCATAAATCTAATTGAATCTATAAACCGCATCTCATATTTTATTTCCGTATCCGCTTTTGTAATACTTATTGATTTCGAGAATGAGATGAAACTTTCTGCACTTTCAAAAATTCCGTTATCAGGTATCAATTCTCTAACAAACAGATGGGAATCATATTTAGATAAATTATGCATTACTACAGGGATATGCTTGGGAATCCTGTATTTCATATTACATTCAGCATGAGCAAATCCCCTATCTTCTCCTGTCATGTGGTCGTGATCAAAGTGAGGATTTTCAGTAATTTCAGTTGTACAGATGTGACAAGTCTTATTCATTAGATTTTTCCATTTTTCGGTAATTTCTGCATTGGTATAAGTATGGTTTCTTTGTCTGCTTTCATATTTGTTTGCAATTTCTGTGGATACTTTTGTAACGGTTTTAACAAAATGTTTTGCAGCATCTTCACCGAAATAGTCATAGTATTTGTTCTGGTTTATATCAAAGGAACAGCATACCTGAAATGCGTAAGCAAATGGTTTCTGTTTGGCCACTTTTATTGTTTTCTTCCCATGTACTCGATTGTACTCTTCATTATAAGACTCAAAGTCGGCTATTATGCAATAAGGTACTTTTATTTGTTTTGCAATACTTCTATATTGTATACTTGAACCTTCAGGAGGCATTATTATATCAGGATCTTCGCAATTATTTTTACTTTCATGTTTTTCAAAGTGTTCTTCTTTTGTAAAATGCCTTCCGCAAAAAGTGCATAGGTATGTCTTTGTTTTATTTTTAGAGATTTGACTACCAACTAATCTGCTCAGATCCTTTACCAGTACATAATGATTATCGAAATATAATAAATTAATAACATGTTTAGCAGTTTTCCCATTGATTGTACTTTTTAGTATATGACTTCTGATAATTTTCTCTTTTTCAATTTGAAATAAACAAATCTTAATGTTGTATCTATTTTCAAATTTGTGTATATCTTTAGTATCCATTGGGAAGTTGGTAACCCCTTCGAAATCAAATTCGTTCTCATATTGTTTATATTTCGAAATTCTCTCAGCGTTGTCCTTGGTTGGGTATAAATGTGCTAAGATGGACCAAAGAAAGCATTTTTGATCTAAATTTTTTATATTTATGCACGCTTTTTTATTTTTTACGAAATCTGGCAGTATTTTAAACGTTCCTCCCATGTAAGATTCTATTCGTGTCATCCTATAATCAATTCCTTCATACCGACTAAATTGTAGCCCAGATCGAGGGGTATTCCTTAAAGAGCTCAGTCTCTTGTTATTATCATCCAAATGACTATGAGTAAGAATGCTATTTTTATTTAAAATCCAAGAAGTACTGTTGTAATATACTACTACTTCTTCATCATTTTCCTGTCTATAGAATATAACCCTGGTTACAAACTGAACTCTATATTGATAAAGTTCATTCATCCGCCGCTGTAAATCGACGAAAGTAAAAGCAATAAGAGTATCTTTTTCTCTTCCATTGCTTTCAATAGAAACGTTGATGGTATAAAGGTTTTCCGTTTCCCTAGAAATAGTAGGCTGCTGTTCTTCTTCCTTTCTAAATAAATGATCAGGAATCAATTTTTCTTCTTTGATTTTTTTCTTATTTATAAAGAGAGTGGATAAATCGACTACTTTCTGTCTACTGTTATCACGTCTTTCTGTTTGATCTCTTATGATATCTCTATTTTTCTGTACGGAATCTTTATGTTTGGTAATAATATTATTATAGTATTCTTCAACTCTTTTTAGTACTTCTTCTCGGTTTCCGCGAGTTGATAGGTTCTTGTTTTTCAGAAATCTTTTTAATTCGCTTGTCTCTTTTTCTTTGTTATCATTGTATTCTTGTTTTAGTTTTGTAATGTTGATATTATTTTCTTTTATCTCATCTTCCAGAATGGTTCGTAATCTCGGTTCTGGTTTGTAGTCGGATGGTCTGTTCTTATTATGAGTTCTTTCGTTTCTGCGTTCAATTTTAATTTTATCTTCAGCCATCAAAATATACTTATTAAGATGGTTTATTATATTATTTGTTATTTCATGTTTCTTAGCTCCATTTGTTTTGATTTTATTAATTTTCGCATAAGTCCGCAGTTCATTATATGTGTATAGCGGTAATCTTTGTATAACCGATTTGTTGTTCGATATAACCTTTTTACAAAGCTGAATAACCTCTGCAGTATTCATCATTTAATAGGGGAATATTTTTATTAATAAATTTCTCAGTCTGCGTTTTCTCAGCCGTAAAGAAAAGCACTGGTTTTCCAAATCCTTTACTATGTATTTTCCGACGCCCTTATGGGTTTCGCACATGCTTTACTACTAGTCACGGGTTTCCTTTATTCTTTACTACTCTTGACGAAATCGGCATTTGATTACTACTCTTAACGAAAATCCGCTTTTGGTTACTACTCTTGACGAAATCGGCATTTGGTTACTACTCTTTATTTTGTTAGAAATATTTTTCGAAACAATTTTATTATATTATAAATGGAAGAATTAGAAAAGAAAATGTATGTTTACCGTCGCAGTTACAAGTACTACAATCGTATAAGTAATAGCTTACTTGTATCCAAATTCCTCTTTTCAGCAGCAGGAATGTCTGCGTTTCTAGTGCTACCGCTAGCTTCTTTAAGTTTGGGTGCTGTTATCATCGAAATAATTGAAAAGCAATTAAGCATTGCTGATAGAAAAGCAGAATTTAGGACTATTTATGATTTTTATACTGAGTTGTTGTCAATGCTAAAATGCGGACAGTTAACAATTGAGGAGGTAATTCAGAGAGAAACAGAGATGCGTAAAACCTTTCGATTTTTTCCTCGCGAAAAATACATGAAACAAGTCCGTCTGAATGGCTATAAATATTGTAATAAATCTATAAAAATTCAAGAGAAATTACCAAACATATAGTCTATTGCTATACTGAATATTGTTTCCTAACTGTCAAACAGATCTTTATTTCATACGCGCATTAATGAGCTGCGTCATTCAAAGGTCTCGCCGCCAATTTGGGATGTAATTACAGTCTCCGGCGTGACTAACACAATCTCATCTTAACTCGGAAACTTGTGCGAATTGAACAAGGACCCTTGGTGTAGTGGCTCAACGCTCGGCCGAACGTTGACTCATCACCATTCAGACCTTCGAATCCCACTGACCGCAGTTTCTGTTTGTCGATAGTGGGATGGTAATAAAAACTTGCGGGTTCCCCGTTCAGGGCCCCCCAGACTAAGGCCACATCACCACAAACACTACACCAATCGGGGTGTACCAACATCACACCTCTTAATTTTCAAAGTCTGGGGGTGTGGGGTTTTGCAAAAATATTTTATAAAGTTCAAAATCGGTAATCATCATATCATCATGCAAACTCAGTACTGCGTTTGTATCTATCGCATTTATATGATAAACGTGGTTGGTTTCTATTACCAGATGTTTCAAAGCGATTGGGATTTTTATTTAATAAAATCATCCCCTAATAAATGGAGTCCACAAAGGAAGTCTTGAATACAATCAGAATGAATAAATACAATGAGACAATCAGGAAAGAAGAACTAGTTCTAGGATTGAAATATACTATTGTTAAAATGAGAATTGCTAAGACAAAATATGGTGATAAGTTGGTTGTAGTTATTAATCATAATGACAAACCCTGTGATTTGTTTATAACTCAGAAATATAATGCCATTGCTAACGAATTACTTTTAAAGAAAAATCTGGTTTTGCAGCCTATTGTACGCGAAAACAAGAACAAAGAAACATATGTGGATTTAGAACTGTTTACTCAGTAATATTTGAATAAATAATGAAAAATGTAAAAAAAAAGAAGTAGTAGTATATTGTAGTATTTTATATGTAGTAAAGGGTAATATTCTCATTTCTTGTATCCTTTATTTTGGAATTAAGAAAATAAAAATGTTCTTAAAAAAGGGGATAATTTGGTAAAAAGGATGTTAAAATTTAAGAAATTGATGTTAAAATGGGGTTTTGAAATTGGGGGGAGGGTGAGCTAGAACCCGGTTTATATAACTACTAGCAGACTTAAAAGCGTTGAGAGAATAATTGCCTAATTTATGGCAGGCATCGCTGGTTTCGACTGGTGTCTTCTAATGATTCACTTTACAATAATTTGCCTCGGAAAGCGCACCCAGAATCCAGCCAATTCCAATTATCGTCACTTCTGTTCACTCCCAATGGCGAAGAAAATCTTTCACAGAATTGGAAGCTTCTAGCAGTATTCATGCAACGGCCTCTTTCCTCTCCATACCATATTAAGGATGTTTATTGCTTAGTTACCTCTACTCTTAAAACACGCCAATGAACCTTGAGAAGAACGAAAAACGTCGCCCGAACGTTGACTCAAATCCTGAGTCAACGAATAAACGGCTTTCGTTGGGGACAGCTGTGGTGACGCTTCCGGCTCTTGTGCTAGGTATTCGGCGACTCTTCATCATCACGTAGAGTTAGTCAGCAAGAGTATTCAGTTCCTCGTATGCTCGCAATATTGGATACACTTACTTTTTTCTCCAATCCTCAACTGTTTAACCAGCAAACAGCCATACGCTAATGAACATATTTTTCTAATGTCTAGCCCACGTGAATTCTCGCTTATCTTCTCCGCCTTTGAAGAGACAGATTCATAGGAGACCTTCAATTAATGGCAATTAGCCTATGCTTGGCAGTGTCGGCTTGACGCATTCTGCAAAAGGATATCCACTTCGTCACATGAGCAGGATTATAAAGTGGTCTCCTATAATTCTTATTACTATTGTTAATAACCACTTGAGTGAAGGTTAGCCGAAGAGATTAACCCTAGGTTCACACAGAGGAAATCGCGGCGATGAATGAGATTTTTCAATCGGAGCGATAGAAAATTTGTATCCCCTGGATGTTCACACTGAATTTTCGTTGGCAACAGAATTTAACGCGAAAAATAATTAAAATTAACCTTAGATGATTAAAATAATAAAATATAATTAATTTTTCTAAAAGTGAATCATCAAAAGGGTCGTCCATGTTGCTGTTGCTTGCACAAAAACGTACATCACCCGATTAAAGTTGAACATAGAAAATCGCCTGACGAAGCAACAGAAATCGTCGATTGTGGCGACGAAAATCTCGGCGATGGCCGATATCGCCTCAGTGTCGACGTCTGTGTGAGCCTAGTGTAAGACGATGTCTAGAAGTTTTAAGACAATGTGTTCAGAATACAATGTGCCATAAGTGGGGTCTTGACAATAATCATGATACTCACTTGATCTCTCGTTCCTCGAAAAAGCCGAGTGATACGTAAGGTGCTCATAAAATGATCCCCAAACCTGCACAGGCCTGCCACAGAGAGCGTGTTCCATCCTACTTACCGTATTTACTACGCATGACGTCACGAGTTCTGGCTTTTTCCGTCAAGGCTGGAACGACTTTTCTATTTTCCCGCAGAATATCATACCACGGGCGAATCCGACCAATCACGATTCAGAGATCCGTAGTTACTACGCTAACGACCGTGGTAAGCAAATAATTACTGTTAGTTACTATTTCGAGAAGGTTGGAACGGTCAGCGTAGTAACTTTTGGTGAGGTTGGAACGGAAATAGTAACTAATAACTACTATTGGTACGAGGGTGGAACACGCTCAGAGTGACTTGCGAATGGATAGACATACCACAATAGGCTAGAACTGCAGGTCGGATCGTCTTGACCTCCGCACCAAGAAATCCGATCAGAACCGTGAAATCAATGACGACTATAGGCAGGCCCTTATCCAGGAATTTATTTCCGGGGGGGGGGGTGCCTGAGGGCACCCCCATACATAGATCAGAGGGCAAAGCCCATACAAATGATTATTTTGTATGTTTCGGGGGGGGGGGAGTTCCATCCCCCTATCTCCCCCCCTGGATACGGCCCTATTGGGGAGTCACACTGTAGGAAGAAACGGTAGACGTTAGTGCCGAGTTGGGTAAAGAAAAAAAAAAAAGACTGCAAGAACCATTTGCGGTTTTGGTGTCAGACCAATCGTTTGAATTAAAAAAAAAGGTGGTACCTGGCCAACGTTCTAGTTTTCAAAAGTCTCGATGTTTTGTCACTAGCACGTAAAACAAGTACCTAATGATACAAATATAATATATAAGAAAAGACGAATATGTCAACGTCATACCGTTTCCTGCTGAATATCCTGGCAGAGTTCTAGTTGATTGTTGATGATGGTGATGATCACTGAGGTGCGAATAGGAACCAAACCGCATGATGGTTTGAACCGGGATATAATTGTGACGTCATATGGTAGTAGCAATCGCCCCGCTTGATGATTATCTCAACCAATCGGTGCGTCACTTGACGTAGTCTAATTAAGTTGCTGACGTAGCAACTTAATTGAACCGAGATATGATTGTGACGTCACATGGTAGAAGCAATCGCCCCGCTTGATGACTATCTCAACCAATCGGTGCCTCACTTGACGTAGTCTAATCAAGCTTACCTTACCTTAGACCTTAGGTCTTCCTGTGCCACCAGAGGCACCCAGGGCGTCTAGAAAGAGCCGCCAGTCGTCCCTCATATGTGCTGCTGCCCAGACGTCTTCCCACTGGGGTTGGACTATCGAATTGATGTGTTTTAGGTCCCGCTGGTACGTACGACGAAGTCTATTCTTCGGCCTTCCTCTTCATCGAGTTCCCTCTGGTTGCCACTCCAGTACCGTTCTGGGGAGTTTATCTTCCGCCATTCGGATAACATGCCCCAAGTAGCGCCATACTACAGTCTAATTAAGCTGCTGCGATTTTTTTCTCAGAGTCTTCTAAGCTCACTAATTAGCCCTTTCTTCTCAACAGAGCCTTAGTGCTGATTGGTCTTGCTTGGACATTGTCTCTGCTATGGCTGGTTCCAGTAACGAGTTGGCACTGGATTCTTCAGGGTGGTGAAAGACGTAATTCCCCGCAGACCTGCGATACGGAGTTTTCTAATCACGTTCCATTCAAGGTAAGGGACCATTCTGGTTAACCCTCATTTAGAGCTTTTAACCTAGGAGGTTAAAGGTCACGTCTTACTATATTAAAGGTCATCCCGATGACAAATTTGTAGCCTGCGCAGTAGTATGGTAGTAGTACGAAAAAGTTACATGTAATACTATTTAATAGCAAAGAATACTATCATTTAATGTGCCTCCGACTGGTCCAATGTTAAGTAGTAGTATCCAGTAGCATCCTGTCTGCCATAGTAGCATCCAGTCTTGCTAATAGTAGCATATAGTAGTATGCAGTAACACGGTAGCCTTGAAGTAGAACCATGTAGTAGCATCAGTTAGTACTGCATGCTACTTTTTCGTACTACTTCATAGTACTATTTTGAGATAAATTTTCATCGGTATGTCCTGCTTACGATAGTAATTATTCTACTTTAGTGCGCTTCCCCATATCCTATACATAGCTCCATTTTTTTTTGACAAGAAACGATGCGGAACGACTAGAAATAAAACTACTTTTATTATCGCTCAATACAAATGAAAACAATTGATAAAAAGGTAAAGAGGTAAGTCAAAAAAAGGTTATTGATTTTAAATCAGAAAAATACCATTTGCGTCTTCCCCCTTGGACATGCAATACTTACATCACCCGGAAATATGGTATGATTGACCCGATCCGGAAGCTCTATGAACTGTATTAAAGATTAAACGCAAGTAGAGCGGCCATGAGTGGCAAGGAATAGTTGCGTTTTGATCGAAGCTTGAAGTTACCTTCAACCTCAAAGGTCTCTGCTTAAATACCGTTTTTGGTCGCCGGTCACAGTTCCTTCGTCCTTCAGACTCTGACCGTCGAACTTCGTGGCACTTCGTGCGCTCGCAAGTTCGAAGTTTGCTTGAATCGTCGACCTGGCAAGGATGGTTGGAGTCGTAAAAACACTAATTAATCAAACGGTGAACTTCGACGGCGTTCAAAAACGGAAATTAAGCAACCGGCTAAGCGAACCGGCTAAAACGCAACTACTTTGATGATCTTTGAATTAAAAGTGTGGTCTTCTATCTGTGTTTTCTTTTTCTTTTTTAGTGTGATCTTTTTCTGTGTTTCTCTACTTTACCTACTTAGACTTAGGTCCTCCTACGCCTGGAAGCGCATAAGACAATAACAATCACACGTGAGATCTGGGAATAAATTATCTGACGGGTGAATTAGCGATTGGGTTTTCGCTTCATATCGAGTCTCGCATTAGCCCCGTGGAAAATACAGCCAGCACCCAGCACTGAAGTCAGAAGCCAGAAATGAAAAACTTGATGACGCTTGACAGAACACAGTTGGGTAAAGCAAACAGAGGAGAAGAGGCATTTTCAACAGTTTTAAACATGGTTAAGAGGAATTGAAAATAGCAAAACAAACTTGGATAAACGTACACAAGGAAGCAACATGTCATTGTTTGCACCTAGCGGCCACAAAAGAACTAATCTGAGAGGAATTTTATGAGGGGCGTATACATCCATCGCCGCTTTCTAATGACATCGAGGATGGGGGGTATGATTTGTCATACGATAAACCTCGTCGTTTCTTATTCTCTACGTCCAATGTATATTCAAAATAGACCTGAGACAATTATTGTCGAATTCCTGGAGTCGTCTCTCTGGTTTCACAGCCATACGTAAGGACGGAAAGGACATTGCTATTATAAATTTTAAGCTTTAGCTTCTGGGAATCTTTGTTATTTCTCCAATTGTAAGCTTTAGCTTCTGGGAATATTTGTTATTCCTCCACTTTAACCACTTTTCCATTCCACTTTCTCTACTTTAACTTTTATATACGCTTCACTTTCCCTTTCCTTTAAGATGGTTGAAAAATAAACATTACATTACATAACATTAGTGCTATAAACCAGCCGTTAGGCCGGAATCAGGACCAGGAATGATGTAGTTTCCTTGACCGATTCAGCTTCTTGCCAGGAAGTAGTTCAGTGAACTGAACTAAAAAGGCGTCAACATTGCTATTTTAAAGCACATCTCCTACTTAAAAAAAAAAAATTCAGGATGGAATGATTCAGTACATCATTTTTATTTGTCAAAAATAAAAGGGGATTGCACGCTAGCTGAACGCTGGCAATGGTTTCTGTGGTGTATCAGTTATATCCTTTAAAGTGCACCTATTTAGCTGACCAACTCTAACTAGAAGTAATCTTTTCATGTTAAAAGGGTTTATAAAATCTTTTTTCAGAAGTGTGAATAATTGCCCCGTGAAATTAGCAGTTGTGGCGTAGGAGCGTTTCGACTCTGTCCAAACTTCCTGCTCTCTGACGAGGAGGTTCAACACGAAAAATGTTTCCTTGGCTGGCGCTCAGACGAAAGAATGCGACAAAGTATGTCGTAGGTGCTAAACAGAAAAAAAAAAAAAAATGGTGGGGATTTCTAAGACTTATAATTCCTTTCGGCAGCAATAACAAAAAGCAACATAATAAATAAACAGTAATAAAAAGCAGAATACTTGCGGTGGATCCTTCTGAAGATTGGTAGTGGAAGGTCCATGTAAAGAATTAATTCGTGAACAATTTTTAATGTGTCTTGAATTCATTTTCGCCATTTTTGAATTTACTTTCTTGTTAATCTTCTCTTTTCTTCCTTTATTTCGAAATTCTTATGTTAAAAATCCCATGGAGTTTTTTTAAATCCGTCATTTATTCGTCCCGTTTTGTTTGTCCCTTTTGGCCTTTCGGCTTGACAGTGCATCAGCTGGAGAGGTATTAATAGGCCACTTTTACACTGTGGCCTTCCGTCCCTTTCCTGCTTTAGTCGATCCCATGAGAAAGCTCATTTTAAAATAATCTATGATTCCAAACATATCTGATTTACGCTCCGCTAAGTTTCAGCCAGAGTTGAGAGATTTGGTACAACCGCGATCAGAAGTAAGTATCAGTCCAGCTTGCTGATCGATCCTAAGTGTTCACCTTGTTCCTCCTGCTTTAACGTCTCCATGCCTACTCCCGTTTCATTTCGTTTCGCAAATTGAGCCTAGAAGTCGATACGTCAAAGCCCGTTCCCGTTTTCGCTATTATTTGTTAAGCTTTTACTTATCTCGCAGAAAATCTTCTTTCGAAGTGAGCCAAGCTTTGAGCAAGGTTTGCCTTCACATTTGGGGGGGGGGGGGGGGTGCATTATCATTAGAGCAGCTGAGTTTGCTTTCTTTGATCCGCGTACATCTGGGTATTGCTTTTCTGTTTGCTAGATTCATGAACAAGAATTTAACTGTTTGCTTTGAAGCTGAATTTGAAATATTTGTTTATTTGGTAGGCTATATAAAACAGCCAACTAAGGGCATACTAAAACAAAAAACAAAATGTACAAACTCAACAAGGATCATTTCATGATTGGAAGGCTGCCACAGAGCCAGAGCAAAATAACACTATAGAGTAATGCCAAGACTTATCCTTCCCATGCATCAAAAATGGGCCTCCGTCGCACTGCCGCCCAGCACGCTTCGCGAAAGAAGCTTCAGCGAACATGTTCATGAGTGCAGTGGAGGACGTAGAAAGTTGTAGCAAGGCTAAGATGCGGTGCAAACATCGAGGAAACAGGGGAGGCTGATTTCTTTTTCTGTGGTCGTAGTGTGAGTAAGTAAGTAAGTATATTTGTAACCCACAAAATGTTTTACAATAAAGGAGAATGGACTAAAAATAATAGTAAAAAGAAAAGAACAAAGACAACAGCAGAATAACTCACGAAACATACAGTAGGCCTACAACTGTCAATACAAAAAAAGTATAATCAGTCGGTGATGCGGCAAAAGACGTAGACTAGATCTCTGACGGAAATCAGTGTGCAATTCTTGCAGCCGTGACACAATATCGGTTGCTCCGTAAGATTTAATACACGGAAATTCGTAACAGCATGTTAGCGATGTGTGCTTGCTTTCTATAATTTAAGTAATAGTTAGTTTGATCTGCACAGAGGCCGACTGGCTGGAACGCCGAACTGAAAAGTGAAGACACGCTGGTTCCAGTCTCACTGGTGCCGAGCGTTTGGTCTGAGGTGAAGGCTAGTTGCGTAGTAAGCGAAAATATCAGCGAAAAGCACACCCAGCTTCAAATGGGTACATCGAGGAATGTAGGAAGTTGACAGAAAGGATGCGCGAAAGCATCAATCCGATGATTGCTCGAGCAAGATTTCGGTCGATTCCTTCAGCAAAACTCCGGTAGGTTCCAAAATTCTGGTAGATTCCGTGGGACAAAGTCCGGTAGATAAATGACAATCAAAGGGGTGGAGCTATAGCTAAAGTTATTGTTAAGTGACTTGTGGCAGTAAAGATATAAGGAAATAGGACAAAGAAGTTATTTATAAGAATAAAGGATCGAGCCTTCAGTAAATTCCATGTAGAAAAGTTTGGGCAGATTCCTTAAGAAAGATTTCGGTAGATTCCCGAGCAAAATTCCGGTAGGCTTACTGAGTAATCATCCGGTAGATTCCCTAAAAATCATCAAGTTCATGTGATTTTGACAAATTTTAACTATCTATCGGATTGCCAATTGCACATCCAGGCTGAAGGCATGGAATCGGGGATCAGCACCGTCAGTTGTGTATCTCAACGATGGTCTTATCCTCTGCGTATTCACGCAATACATCTGTGTCAATGATTTTGGTCCGTTCGCCTGCCACTTTAACTTTTGAAGGAAATCAACTAGGTCCCAGCACCTGAAACCAAGGGACATGCTGAATACACATCTGCATCTTTTTTCGTCAGATTTGCAATTCGGCCGGAATTCTGCTGAAACTGGATGAAGTAAAAGCTTGTTGATAAGATCGATTTAAATGATAGTGCGGTGATAAGAAGACAAGCTTAAAATTCGTGTGCGATCCTAGACATGCTAGTCGTAACTCATCTTTAGCCTCTCATATGGGCATAAAATAACCTTGTCGGTCAAACTTACTGTCAGCTTAGTTTTCGAGCGCGAAACATTCTTTTACATAACAACCGTTTCCAGGCAAAAAGGCAAATAACAATGAAGAGGGATGTTAAAAATAATTGCAAGGATGAACTTGTCTGCTAATTAAAGTTTACCGAAAAGGGCTGGGATAGGACACTTTAGTTACTCATCACTTATTTACCTAAATTGGATGGAAGACCCGCTGAAAATGCGTTACTTCGTTGTTCCGCTGTTCACTAATAATCGATTTGCAAATAGTGGAATTTCCGTGTGATTTGTGGTACCTCCATGCGCTTGCATTTGTGTTGTATGCCTTACCAGAAAGATATGTGTTTTTTTTTTTTGTGTTAAGGCACTAAGCAATCTTCACGAATCTCACCACTGCCCACTGAAAAGCCGCCTATGTGTTGAATTAATAATTCCTCGCGTCTTAGTAGAATTTACTTCGTGGGGAAACCGTAAATATTCCGGAACGTCATAACTAGGGCAGATGGTGGAAAAAAAACAAAAAAATCCTTTGCAGATTCCAAGTAATTCAGTGTATTTAGTTAAATGACACAAAAATAAGTTGTCTTTTCAGTTAAACTTTAAAGCAGACCTCTTACTAGAAATTATCTCTTGTCGATGAAATGGCTCAGAAATACCATTTTCGATACTAGCATTACTTTCCTCACGAATTTAGCGATTTTCTTGTTAGCGCTTGCGACTCTATCCTGCCTTCTCTCTCTCCAACGCGGCGGCTGGACGCAAAATATTTGAAAACTGAACACGCCGTAGTTAAGAAAATTGGAAAATAAAGCAAAAAAGAACCAGTTCAAAACAGAAAATAGACCTGATGATCTACCATGTCTTCCATTGCTGCAAATTGGCGATACGTGATAGACAAAACTCGGTGTGGCCGAAAAAGTGTTAAAATGTCGTAGGTACAAAAGGAAACAATGGCGGAAGACGATTTCAGAAGATTATAGTTCCAGAAGCGCGCTATGGGGCTTAAGTGACAAGCAGAATAAGCAAGAGAGATCCTTTCAAGCTTGTTTGCATTATATTAGTAATTATTCAACTATGATTCGATATCTCACGGAAAGAAACTAAGAATCACAGGGTTGATCTAGACATTGCAAACGCTAGAATGCTTCCAATTTAACTTTTTTGTTTGCTCCAAGACCTATAAAAAAAAAAAATTCTTGGATGAATGACGGGTAAGAATAAAAGACTTTGAAACACTTCCATCTCATATTGGTAGAATTTCCAAGTTACGAAAGTCTTCATTGTTTTTTTTATGAAGTCAGCTTGGGGTCTTTCTTTCTCATTTCTGGAAGCTAAGCTGTTGCATTGTCTGTTATTTTGGGTCAACTAACATAACGTCAACTAACGAGTCAGAGAACGTCGAGCATTTTATTATTGTTGGTGAAGAACTAAAGAAATTGAAATTGGAGACTTATGGAGTGGTGGGTCCGGACGAAGAAATGGTTGTAAGGAGGTTGGGAGAGAAATTTTTTGTCGGAATGCGAAATCTGGGGAGTTTCTTTCTTTAGGTATTTCCAAGTCTTTGTTTTTGGTTTCATTTTGTTTTTATTCATTCGTTCATTTTTCTTGGTTTTTGCTTTTTCATTTTGATTTACCATCGCCGTCGAGGCATGATTACTTGCTTACTTATTATCCAACTAACAACGAGAACAAACAATCACAAGAACTTCCATCTCCCTATTTCTGTAACAAGACCACGCGAAGCCGGTCTTGTTACCCGATGCAAAGCGGCGTAGGGTAGATGGTACACGGATCATCATAACTTGTTACCTCTACAAACAGCTATATCGCAGTAGAGACCTTGAGAAGAAGTGTACTGCGAAGGCCGTCTGAGTTGTCCTTTAGAGCTGGTTGGATGTCTACCATTGTGACGTCACACGTGACGCGACGCTGCAAACTTGGTCCTCCACACCTGCTATAGTTTGCATCTGGTATGCACAGCGGCGAAGAGGGAAGTAGACGGGTGTCAACTCAGAGATCAGCAAGTAGCTTCTAGCTCCACTCACTTTTGTCCGGATACCATAGTTGCTGCACGGAACCAAACGGAGGTTCTATTGGCTTATTTGTTCTTGCTAATAGTTAATACTGTTCCGTATTTGGCGGTTCTGAGACTCCATTTCAGAACTTGAACATACTAGCAATAATCCAATCTCTGCTGGCACGGGGAAGACCAGCCAAGATCTCAGGCATGGGAGATTCTTGTCCTATGTAGGAACCAGTTGCTCGTAAGAAAAGACAAAAAAAAGTAAAAGAGAAGTGGAGTGTGATTGCAAGAATTACAGGCTGTTGTTTACATATCACAAAAATTACATTATATATTATTTAATAATCAGTCACGATGCTCATGGAAATAAATTAAGAATCCCGGTGTCACCGAACCATATCCAGGTGACGAGCAAAGGGGTAAGCCACTTGATAGAAGCAAGCTGAAGGATGTTAATATATGTGCGTTTCTTTCTTCCACACTTTTGTGGAAGGAAAATATTGCCGGCATAGGCGGCTGACTAGAAAGAGTTCGTCTTAAGCAGAAATCTTGTTTTAAAGGCTCTACATAAAGTACATATCTTACCCCTGAAAAGATGGGTATATTCCTATATCAGACTACAAAATAAAATACCATGATAAGGAGAGTTTGCCATAATCTAGTTCAGCACTTTTAAGAAGACTTGTCCACAATAAAAGATTTCCCAAGTTTAAAAGTAGAAAATCTGCAATCCTGAGGATTGAAGTTTGCAGGAGTGGAAAGTGAAAGCTATTATTTCCTGCTCATTACCTTCTGGGTCCATATTTTACTATCCTCCTGTCATATATTTTGATTTTGAGAGATGAAATTTGGATCTGCCCCCCCCCCCCTCCAATGAAAATACACTTGCGACGCCCCTGCACGCTACACCTATACTTCAAACCATAAATGCAAATTTCCTCCTAATATCTTCTTATATTCTTCTGATTTCTAGAACTTCTCCTTATAAATCTCCTGATTTTTTTGTTTTCTATGTCTACGTTTTTTCAAAATTCTGGAGTGGAAGCACTGCTCCCAGAAGCTAGTTCACTTGGAGCTCTGAACTGGGACATGGCGATTTCTTTTCAGTGCGTAGAGTTAGCGTGGCGTAATGTTTGGATGTACTTTGATTGCTAGAAATCCTCAGGGCAGGAAAAGCTGCGTGCAAGGCCAGGCTTCACCTTCCAGATTACCAGACGTCCGCGGGTTCCGCATAATCAAGCCAACCCTTCCGGATTCTTATGATAATGATGACAGCTAATTTTACTATTCTTGAACATTTCATAGATGTCCCCTTCGCATTTGAATACCTCTTGCATCCCAGTCACAACTGTCAATCACTTTCCCTTTTCTTCCGACATTTGCATATTTGTTCTGTCCCTCGAATGGATTGCCTCTATGGTACCTTCCAGACATCCGGAATCCGGGGTGTCCCAACATCCCGGACTTCCAGACGTTTTTGACCTGGCTTCACCTTCCAGATCCGTCTCGACGAAAACGGCTGTCTGGAATCCGGAAGAAAAATCTGGAAGTTGAAGCCTCGCTTTTACTCCAAATTATTCTTTAGTCCTGAGTTACATGTGCTCAGGATAATTTAATCTTTTAAGGTGAACTCGGAAATTAAATGGAAATATCCGTCTAAAGGTGAGTCTTCACCTTCCGGAATCTTGGTTCCTAAATATTTCGAGATTTTTTTAATTTCTTCTGCCGGAAATCTGGAAGTTCAAAAACCCCTTTTTTCCGGATTATTTTGATATACGTTTGGACCGGTTCATATCCCAGATGCAATTTACAGAAGACGTCAAAGCCCAGATTCCGAAAGTTCCGGGAGGTCAAGACCGGACTTAAGCCACACCAGCATCCACGCAGGCTCTGAGAAGAAATAAGTTTGGCCATAAATCTACGTCACGCTAAGTTTACGCAGTGAAATCTGTCAACGACCGTGGCGAGCTTTTCAGTTTCCCTTCGGTGTGACATTTTATTCCGGGCTTAACGTCTTTGATTCATGGGGGCCGAGAAGGTGGGAGACACCATCATTTTTCCATGGGTCGGATTTTTACGAACACACTGTTACCTTTGTTTTCCCCAAAATCCTCACGGTATCCACAAATTCACTCCTGAAAGCAAGTCCGCCATTGGTAAATAACTATCATCGATCTCCTGGCGGTGGTCAAAAGATTACTAAAAGCTTCGAGAAGATCGAGTGGCGTGTAAGAGGATTAAAACAACCAAGTATATCACCATGTGGGCGTTTAGATATAATAATAATATTAATAACTTTAATTTGAGCGAAAGGCCATATACACAAAAAAAAAAAAAAAAAAAAAATTAACAAGCACTAGAACCAACTAAGGACACATGTCCTTGAGGAGCGCTCTCCTCACAGGAAGGCAGCTAAAAAAGGGATCAGCGGCATTCCTGACAAGACAATTCTCAGACCAGAAAATTCTCTGGTTAAAGGACGCTTTAGATCGCCTCACTATCTCATTCAGTGTACAGCACCTTCGGGAGACAAGTTCATGGCTCACGCTACAAATCTTTGGTAGTTTATATAGTCGGTGCTGTACAGTAGTTTATATATGTCGGAAGAAGAAAGAAATCACTATAAGGAATTTAGTAGAATTTACGATGTTTGTTTATTGAGTTCTAGTTTACATCCTTAATTCTTTGGACTTCCGGGAATTAACAAGTAAAATAGAAAACAAAATACTAAGCTGTCGAATCGAGTCGTGGCTTCATCTTGGGTCTTGAGTGTGTGTGGGGGGGGGGGGGGGTCTAGGCGTTGCAAGTCCTACAGTGCTTATGATATAACTCCTTTAAGTACGTGGGCACATCTGCAAGCTACAAGGTGTAGATGCACACAGAGGCGACAGATTTTGTGTAGTAACGACACCGCGTGAGCACCATAGATCAGTTCGTGGAAGACGGTAAATGGAAGAGGAACCATTACCAGTCTTTACCAATGATTACTGTTACCGCTAGGCTGTTTTTCTTTTGGTAAACCCTAATACCTATCTACATCATTCACAACTAAGAGAAAATGAGTCGACCCTTTACGACAACGAGTCGGTCAATCCCACCTTTCTAGTCCTTTCGACCCTATCGCCGTCATTTGCCAATCCATTCTTTTCCGTTACTTAGCTGCCATCTGGCATTGAAATCACCACATATGAACCCTGACTTGAAAAACTAGAGTTCCTTACGGTTCGATCGAGATATCGTTCATTCATTTAGGATAACAACTTCAAGGGCAGGCAGAGCTTTAAAGAAAGGGGCCTCGAAGGGGTAAAAAGCGGGGTGATTTCTAATTAGAAATATAGGAAGAGTACAGAGTTTTAGTTTTCTATTTTTGCTTGTTCCTCACAATAGGTTTTAGTAATACCCATAAAGACTATAGCTGGACCGCAATCTCCAATAGGTTTGCCGTGAGAATTTTCGAAACATCTACCATGGCAATTGACAGACCCAGGGCAGACAGGTAAAATTGAGATTGTCGTCAAATGACAGAATGCGGCTTCTATGAAGACTACTGACATTAGACTATGATCGCACTTTTGAGACACTGATGGGTAGTCCTACATTCTAATCTACAATATCTTCCAACTCAAGTTTATGTTCACATTTATGGAAAAGTCAACTTATTTCTGAGGGATATAGATGAGCCAGAAGCAGGGTCCTCGAATCCGAGAAGGCTTCAACGTGGAAATATTTCTGGTTGCAAGAAGCTTAGAATCTTGGCTGATGTTTTTCTCCGTGTGGGTGACGACTCGGGTCTTTCTGACTTGTCGTATAGCGACCAAAAAGATCTCTGGATCCCAGAAGAAGGTTGTGAAGCGGATCAAAAAGTGGTTTTCCGGTTGGGTGGCAACTTTTTGGAGGAAGCGGAACGGGAGTTACAGCAGGAACTGAACTCCGAACAAACTCTGAACGGTCCAAAATGAGAAAGAACTGAGTATCAGCGTTGACGAGCAGATCATTTCCTTCAAAAGGAAGACGAAGATGAAAGAATCTATTCGATAAAACCCTCGCGCTTGTGACCTGTACAACCCTGTCCCCTGTGAGGCGTCTAGACTATGCATGGCTTTTGAGGTTTACGAAGGAAAAACAACCCACATCGGTGAAGCTCGTAAAGAAGCTGCAGTAGAAATGGAAATTTGAAAGATTCTCTGGTCCAGAGGGTTATCGAAAAAATAGAGAAGCATGCTTACTTCTATATTTTTTTCCCACCGAAGCTGTGGTGAGTGAGCACAACTTCGAGGAACTCACCGACGTCATCGAAAAGACACAGACGGTCTTCATGCAGCTGGTATAATGCGAAAGACAGGTTTGTCAAAGCGAAGCTGATAGAAGGAAAAGAGCTGAAGAAGAAATGGAGGGGTGCATGAAATGGGACCTGCCAGTCGGACAAGGGAATCGGCTTAGTTCGCTGGTACGACAATGTCGACAATAGCATATTCACTAGAGCTTCAAACAATGGTGGAGCTGGCCAAGGGAAGTTATAAGACGCTGGAGCAGTGAGAAAAAAACGTAATACGAAGGTCAACGTCTTGATATCACTGAAGACTACAAGCGTAACACGGGGGTGTCAACAATTCGATTAGCTGATTCGCTTCGTACATGATCGAAACGAACACCAGAAAACGGACATTGACGACCTTCTTTCACTTCATTGACGTTGATTGTAATCCATGTTGGTAATTCATGGCTTGAGCACTGATGTTTCGAGCGTCGACATCGTTCCTACAAGCCCGTCTCTCTTTTCAAGTTCCGAAATAACATAGCCGAAGTCCTGATCCGCTGTGACTACGAAGGTAGTCCGTTAGGACGGCGTGGTCTATCATGCAGAAACGGTCTCAGTAGTCACGACGGAACAGGATCTAGTTACCTGCTACGTCAGCGGCAAAATCAACGCCAAAGAGAAACGAAAACATAATATATGACAAGCTAATCACTTCCAGACCCAAACTAACGGCGTGGGAATAACTTTCTGGGTACGAGAAAGGTTCAAAAACGATCAAAATAGGGATCAAGTCAAGTGCTCATGGTGGGATGTTGTCCTTTGCCTCAATAAAAGTACCGCTGTCAGTTAACTTCCATTTTGTGTGAATTTCATTTGTTTTGAACCATGACCAGATTATTAAAGCTGCGACCTCAAAACCTCAGTATGTCATCTGACAGAGCCCTGGTTTTTACTCTTACTCGTCTTTACTCGTCAATTGACAGACCCCTAGATTTCTAAGAATCCGTTGACGTAAGGGAATGAAACTTACACAAGTTCTTAGTGAACCTCTTAACACTCAAAATCCGTTGGAAAATAATTTTTAGCTCGAAGGAAAATAATTCAGGTTCGAAAGGGCTAGAATAAGGCTTATTCTGCAAAAAAAAATTATTGAAAAAAATACCACCAATTGCCAAATATTTAGCTGTTATCTAGACCTGTGCCACTAGAAGATACGACCCTTTTATTAAAGGTTTGAAGTCAAAACTTGGGGTGATGGGGCCTAGACTTTGCAAATGCGAGAACATGATTATTTCCGTTCACGAATGAAAAGACAAAAAAGAATACCAAATATTCGCCACGCTTACTTCTTGTTTACCTAACTGTACTTTTTTCCCGGCACTAAGTCAACTTTCCCATTTCCACATGAATAGTGCATTCATCCCCCTTTTACTGCTTTACATGGTCCCAAACTTTGTCCTTAATTGCCTGTTTTAGGCGAGCGTAGGTGTTCCATACTTGCTAATCAACTTGCACAACGATCATGTCTGAAACTTTTCTTTGTGGAAAGTTTTTTTCTGTTTCCTATGTTAATAGTCAGGAACTTAGACTAGAACTTAGGAAGTTTTGTTTGCAGAAGGTACAATGTCAACGCCTACCATGAAGCTACACAGTCTGTGACTTATTTTAGGACCATTGTTCTTGATCATGTCAAAATAAAGGCAATAAGCGCTACCTAGTGAGGGTAAATAGCTCCAAAGCCTACAAGAACGCATGGTAGATGTGTCCTGTCCCAGAAAGTTCCGGAGCACAAAAGAAGGCACGTTAAATACGGTTCCTGCTATTTTTTTCACGCGAAAATGCTCGATAGCTTCAGAGCCTTAAATAAGGCGTGTTAGATAATTGGTTCTACCTCTCTTACTTTTTGGGATCCCAAAACGTAAGTGGAGGGATACCTATGACATCGCAAAAATTGTCCGTCTGTCCGTCCGTCCGTCTGTCCGTCCGTCTGTAAGCACGATAACTCTCGAAGTGAATGAGATATTTTGATGAAACTTGGTGTGAGGATTCGTTGGGTCGTTGGACCAGTCGAGTTCGTAGATGGGCTTTGTAGCCCTACATTTTTACATTTCAAATAAAGGGGCAAACAAAATATTTTGAAACAGCTAATGTGATAGTCGATTATGGGGTAAGAAGATATGCTGAACACGATGGTGAAAACCATTTTGTCATCGGACAAGTAGTTCGCCCGGAATCCGGCCAAAACCGGAAAAATTGTTAAAAGTAAAAGTTTCATGTGAAATTGTTTAGGAAGACATGCTGAAGACGATGGTGAAAACCATTTTCTCGACGGACAAGTGGTTCGCCCAGAATCCGGCCCAAACCGGAAAGTTTTTTTAAATTAAAAGTTCTGTTTGGAGTTGATTCGATGTTCGATTTAGGGCAAGAAGACATGCTGAAGACTTATGTGAAAACAATTTTCTACCCGGATATGTAGTAATCATATTCTAATCGGACATATAGTTCGACCGGAATCCGGCTGTAGCCGTAATTTGTTATAAGTTAAATTTTTATTTGAAGTTGATTAGATGGTCATTACTGGGGAAAGAAGATACCCTGAGTTCGTTTTTGAGCTTTCTTTTTTCGCCGGGCAAGTAGTTCTGGAGATCGGCCGAAACCGAGAAATTGGTAGAAGTGGCAGAAAGTTTTCGTCAAAACAGATATGACTTATAGAGGTAAACACACATGCTGAATCCATATCTGAACTTAGTTTGCTCAGATGATTAGCTATTTGGCCTTAACCTGTTTCTGAATTTTAATTGTAAAAATGTTCAAGGAGTCTGGCGATGACTGGATCCGGCTAAGACAAGACGCAGTTGTCTGGACCAGATATTGAATTTTTGGGATCCCATCGAAACCTTCGGTCTTGTTCAAGCTGGCATCATGAAACGAGACATTGCTCGTAATTCCTTGGCTATTATTCATAATTCATGGGCCCTACCACTTTTTTCAGCGAACATGATCGAGAATTAAAAGAAAGCACGCCAGAAGACGGGTCCTAAAAGAAGGCATAGACGTCACGTGCCTTATGGTGCAAGCATGCCTTCTTTTCTAACTAACCTTCAACACCATCCCCTGCCGTGGCTCTTTCAAGTCGATCCCTGTTCTCCCTACCGTTTTTTGTTTGCTCGTTTTTTGTTTTGTTTTTTTGTGTCATGATAAAGAACTTATTGTGGGATTACCCCTTTAGGACACGTGAATGCTTTTCACTGCTAGGATGTTTGTTTATTTATGTTCCATCAGCAGAATACGGGTAATTCGATGAAAGTTTTGCACTACTCTTCAATCGAACAAAAACATTTCCTTTCGATGTTCGTTAACCTATGGATCGATTGTACTATCTATTGTATTCTCGAATACATTTTCGATGTATTCAGCCTCAAATCCATTCCATTTAGGCCTATCATGTGACGGATATTGATATTTGTATTCCAACAGAATAAATTCTTATGTAAATGTGGACATTCTTGATATTCTTTAAGACTTTATAAAAAAAACTGTATTCCGTTATACACCGTTTTACATAGTCCTTATTTAATACAGTAAGCAGATAAATGTATCATTCATTCATTCACCAAAAGAGAAACAAAAGGTTAGACATGCATATGACCCGCAAAAATGATTTCGTGATTTTTCATCTATGTCTCCTCCACATTGTTCATTGTTTGTTGTTAATCAATCATCCCCGTCTTTAAATACGTAAGTCCTCAGTATTTAACTTAGTCTATGATTCGGATCTGTTTCTGTTTTAACCAAGGCATAAGGGAAACTATTAAACATAAGAGATGAAACTATTGATTAAATCCAGCGTGGATATGGTAAATGGACTGGGACTGGAAAATCTGTACATTTTAAGATGTTGGCGTGCCTATTCAGTGTTATTGCTTCTCCCAATGTCTTTTACTTCTCCCTGCTATGGTCCATTTTCAGCATCCCTGAGCGTCAAAAATCAGGACGCGTTGTTTAAGGTTTTTCAAGTTTCTTCTGAGATTGTGGGTTAAAGCTTTTTTATTTGCAGCGGTAATAATGTGATCGATCGAATAATAATAATAATAATAATAATAATAATAATAATAATAATAATTGTATTTGAAAAAGCCCGAGGGCCATATACAGGTACAGGTTATTAATATACAGAAACGTCAATCAACATACAACTAATCTACGGAAAGCTTTCTATATTCTAACGCTCTAGACACAAACCTACAAATCTTACTAATAGCCTGGGCGGATGTACACTTCAGGATACCAGGGAGTGTCGGGATATACCCACCAAAAATCTCCCTACGGAGATCCGAAAGCTCTTGGCACCGGCTTAGAAAATGGCCAATATCCTCATCTTCACCACCGCAAAGGGGACACGCATATTTCCCATCCGGACTCTTCTTATTCCTATCAAACACTTTTTTTCTACCGTGGAGTGGTAGGCAATTCGCCCTCAGTTGGATCCAGTACCTCAAATAAATCGCGGGTAGATTAAGCTTAAAATAAAATTCTGGTTCATAAACTGTTTTCACCATACTATAACTTCTAAGGGTATCCGATGAAGAAATAATTCCAAGCCATTTCTGTGTTTCCTGGTCTTCAATAACTCTCAGTACTTCATATATGAAACCTGGAAATTGATCAGGAGGGCCCAGTACAGCATTCCAAATATACGAAAGTCCAACCTCATCAAGTATGGATTTGACTTGGAATGGCCATGATTTTATTTTCCCTGCACTTCACATTTCCAAATAAGCTGCCTTCGCAAGCCTATCATCTGGCAAAGCAATTATTATTTGCCAGAATCTAATAGTTTGAGCTACCCTATGCCGTCTTAAAGAAAAAATTCCTAGGTCTCCCTTCATCGCCTGAGTGTGGGTTTTAGGATGTAACCCAAATAATCTTTTGTAATACTGCAGCTGAATAGACTCGAGCTGCGTTGCTGATTCATGTCCCCATATTTTCTGCCCCGTAATGGATAATTGGCAAAACCTGAGACATAAAAACATGCTTGTGCATTTTCAAATTTTGTATACCCATTAATGTAGAATTTCTGAATATAGCTGCTGATGCAGCTTTTCCCCTGATCACCATTTCTTTAAGGTGAGCCTTCCAACTTCCATTTTCCATTACAACAAATCCCAAATATTTGAACTGATAGCTAATTTTCAATTCTAGTCCTTTGAAATAAAACTTTGGTGGATCCATCTTCCCACTATATCATCCTGTATTAAAAACTACAACTTCTGTTTTCTTAACGTTTAAACTTAATTTCTTTAGATTCAAATACTCGTCCACCAGATTTAATAGAACTTGAAGGTCAAATTCCGATTTCGCAACAAGCGCAGTGTCATCAGCGAAAAGCAGTACTGATAAGGGTATCCCACCTAAAGATAACGACGGGGCCCATCTCTTCTCTAGAAACGCAACCATATCATTAATAAAAATACCGAATAACCTCGGAGAAAGCGTACAACCCTGTCTCAAACCTTTCTTACTTCTAAAAACTCTCGAGAATCCTCCCCCTACTATTTTTACCACCCCCTTAGTAGAGCTATATATACTTACAATTAGTTTAATAAACACCATCGGAAATCCAGAACAAGACTCGAAGGCGCGCTGCTAGAAATTTCTGCGAGCTTTCGCTTGACCGTGTCATCGTTGGATATTTGTTGACCGTGCAGACGACACTGGGGCATGCTGAGTTCTTTGATTATTCTACTCGATAATGTATTGGTATTAATAATATCTAGATTATTCTAATCATTTTTATTATTGTACTTGTATTGATATACTATTTTATGTTTTATTATTTATTTATATTATTATATTATTAAGTCATTTTTGGAAAGAATGTCGCTTATAACATTTTTGAAAAACACTGATCTACTATTCCAGTAACTGTGTATTTTCTTCTTCGCTGTGTTTTTCTTTTATCGTGTACTCCATGATTACATAGTTGTTTACGGATTTAAAAGTTACGCAAACAAATACCTTTTTGGGATCCCAAAACGTAAGTGGCGGGATACCTATGACATCGCAAAAGTTGTCCGTCTGTCCGTCCGTCTGTCCGTCTGTCCTCTGTGCGCACTATAACTCTCGAAGGGAATGAGATATTTTGATGAAACTTGGTGTGAGCATTCTTTAGGTCAAGAGTAAGGTCAAGTTCGTAGATGGGCTCTGTAGCCCTATATTTAGGGGTGGGGGAGGGGGTTTAAATTAAGGGGCAAATGAAATATTCTTAAACATATACTGTGATAGTCTATTCTGGGGTAAGAAGTCATGCTGAACACGGTGGTGAAAGCCATTTTGTCATCGGCCAAGTAGTTCGCCCGGAATCCGGCCGAAAACGGAAAGTTTGTTAAAAGTTTTATTTGAAGTTGATTATATGTTCGATTAAGGGGTAAGAAGACATGCTGAAAACGATGGTGAAAACGATTTTCTTGCCGGACAATTATTTCTCCCGGAATCCGGCCAGAACCGGAAAGTTTGTTAAAAGTAAAATTTTATTTGGAGTTGATTAGATGTTCGACTTAGGGGTAAGAAGACATGCTGAACACTTGTGTGAAAACAATTTTCTACCCGGGCAAGCACTTCGCCCAGAATCTGGCCAAAACCAGGAAAAGTTAAAGTTATATTTGTAGTTGATCAGATATCCGATTTAGGGGTAAGAAGAGATGCTGAATCCGTGTATGAAAATAATTTTTTACCCGGACATATAGTTCGATTTGTTATAAGTTAAATTTTTATTTGAAGTTGATTAGATGTTCAATATTGGGGATACGCTGAGTTCGTTTTTGAACTTTCTTTTTTCGCCGGACAAGTAGTTCCGGAATTCGGCTGAAACCGGGAAATTGTCAGAAGCGGCAGGAAGTTTTCGTCAGAAAAGATATGACTTATAGGGATAAACACACATGCTGAATCCATATCTGAACTTGGTTTTCTCAGATGATTAGCTATTTGGCCTTATCTGTTGCTAAATTTAATATTAATACTGTTCAAGGAGTCTGGCGAAGACAAGACCCAATTGTCTGGATCAAATATTGACTTTTTGGGATCCCATCGAGACCTTTTGTCTTGTTCTATTGAGCAGTATAGAAATCGAGTATGTATGAAGGTGTGTAATCAACACAACTCAACAGACTTCCCGTTGACTCCCTAACGAGCCATTCATTCCCTTATCGCAAGGATTTCCCACTAAATAGATTTCTAAGGAGGAGCTGAAGACCCATTATAATCAAGGGGGTAATGAACCAGAAACGTAGGTTGTGGTCGATCATGACTAAAGATGAGCCTGGAAAAGTTTCAAAGGCACTTCACTGCACTGTCAGATGTTTCATAACAGATAATACGAGGATGCGCGGTTTCAACAAATAGCGCGTAACAGATAACAGTCAGGACGTTATCTGCTGTGTTTCAAAATGTTATAAATAATAAGGCTTACCATCAGGAAGAACAGCAAAACTGCCAAAAAGTATCTGCTGAGCTTTTTGACATCATGACGATAAGCAATAAAGTCAGTACATGTTTTTTTGGCTCTCCCTAACAAAGCTTGTTATGCATAACATTTCATGCATAACGTTTTCAAATATAACAGACAACATCCGTAGTGTTATCTGTTACGGATTATTTGTTGAAATCGCGCATCCTCGTGTTATCTCTTATGAAACTTCTGACCGTGTGGTCATTGCTCAAACCGAAAGAAAAAAACACATTTGAAAAGTACACTGCAGCATATAATCCTTGCGGAACACCGACTGACCTATTTTACACTGCTTTGTCTCATCTGTTTAATTCGCTTATTTACATGGAATATGAAACGTTAGCCTATACAGCTCGCACAGCGGTATATAGACAGCATTACAGCTTGTTCGGACGATGATGTCCGACTTTGGTTCCTTAATAGGTCTACCACACGTAGGCTACTATGATCAAATGGGATTACGTAGTTTAAGAGCCTTTCTGAAGCGGAATGGGAACGAATAGATCTCGGGAGTTAGTACAGAGAGTATTAAACCATGTCCGTAAAAATGCCAATTCAGGAAACAAAACCCAGAAAGCCTCTGTCCTAATTGGGTGATCAATCAAAGAACCATGCTAGAGCGTAAAAGAAGGTTAAGAATAATGAGCATCATTAAAGCAGTGTTAAGTGCTTGTGAGGAAAGTGTAGGATGAGGACTACGGAACATGAATTAGAGAACGATTTTTTGACAGAGTAAAACACTAGAGAACCTGGAACATGTATCTTTTTGTATATTGGAAATCTTAGGAATTGTTTTAATCCCCGGATTAAGTTAACCATATTGTTCGTTCCTTCTTTTTACTTGTTTTCTCCTACTTCGAGAGAATGTCATCGAACTGTTAGAAGTGTGATAACAATTTATATATCTGTTCAATCCTTCTATTTAAGGTAATCCTGGATTCCTAAAAGATTCATGTTATAACATCTAAACTGTTGTCTTTTCTCGGATTCAAGGGATCATAAAGCGAATATTATCGGCTTCCAACATGAGATTTAAAACAAGGATGTGCATCCATGTGTGAACGTTATCAAACTTCTTTCTTAGAGCCAGTTAGCAATTTAGTCTAAACTGCCGTGCTTTATGGTAATTCTTCCTGGTGTTGTTGTTTCTCCACTGCCGCCTTGAGGATTTGGTGGGCCATATATATATATAAACTACTGATAAAGGGCCTATGATAAAACAAAATCTCCCTCTTTAGCAGCCCATAATTTGTCGCGATCTCTTTTCTCGGATTGGTAGGAGGTGGGTAATCAGGCTCCCAGAGCTACTATAAAGATTTGTTACTTGAGATGTTTGGGCGTATTCGCACTCGACTGCGCAAGAAGTGCAGGGAGTAAGAAGGCTAGTAACGATCCAGTGATCCCAACTTTAAGAAGTAATAGTTGCGTTTATGCAGATACCATGGTCAGGGGCGTCCCGAGGTGAGGGTGGGGGAGGCAGCCCCCCCCCCCCCCCCTACGTTTTGGGCTTTCAATCAAATTTTTGCCGTCGCCCGTCTCGTAAAATCTTTAGTCCCCACATTTCCAAATTGTGTGATTTAGCGTGTTGGTTCCCATTCTTCATTTGGTTTAGTTGATCTCATTCGTTACCGAATTTGGTAATTCACCGGACTTTAATGAAGTCCGGTATCTGCTCCATCGCATTAGGTCGGTCAATTTCACAATTCGATGATTAATCAGATATATTTAGTTCTGATTCGTTACCGAATTGGGTAATTCACCGGATGTTTGTGTAGTCCGTATGTATTACCAGAATTGCCACAGTCGGTTGTTTTAGGCCCGACAAAAGCATGTAGAGTTCCATTTCTTCTGTGATTTGCCCGACAAGTGTTTGCAGGATATTATTTCTTGCGTACAAAAAGAACCCGATGTGTCGACGAGTCGACCAACTCCTGACAAAAGAAGACACAGTTTTATTTATTCTGTGTCAAGAGTTCTCTTCCATTACCAAATTCGGTTGCGATACCGCTCCCGATTTGTTCCTTATTTTTTAGTTAGATTTTCGATAGTAGGAATTCATTATTTGGTGCAACCCAGTTATTGAGTTTGGTACTTTAAGTGGCATTTATTTAGCTTTTGCTCTTTACCATTTAACGATAGCTTCAGCTAGTTGCCATTCATTACATAACTATTACTTCTAATTATTGCAGCACTTCAGGAATAAGCATGTATCTTGACGTTACCACTAGCCTACCGTACTTTAGTTAGCTGTAAATTCAGAATGCATCTACTTGTATCAACTTTACACTTGACTAGATGGCCCCTTTTTTTTCGCCAGCTCTGTGGTTTAATAGGTAGTCTTGGGATCGTAAAAATGGACTTTCATCATAAGTGTTTCCACAAGATTTCGCCTGCGGCGTATTTCACAGTTCACATATTTCTAAATTCATCACAATCCTACTCCGCTCGTTTGATCCCTAGGCATGCCACAAAATTTCTGGAAGGCCTCTCAAACTCCACCTGCCGTCGTAATTTCCTGTTCGGACACATATAAAAGTCATCGATGGATATATCTCTTGCCACGCACCAAGTTTAGATTCGAATTTGGACAGATCCTGTGCCCTAACCGCGTTGGATCTGGTCGGAGATATTTAATCTCTATACTACTAGATTTGGAAAAGTTTCAGTAATATCACTCACTCGTTTGACCCCTATGCAAGCCACAGAATTCCCGGGCTCTAATCGGAGCATATCTGCCAATTGCCGATACCCTCCGCTACCCACCATTACCGAATCCGGTCCGGACGCCCAATAAAATATTCAGGCCTCATAAACTCTGTACTGTCCAACTTTTGTGTGTGCTTACACAATTTCTGGAACTCTGCTACTAACTCCTCTAGTCACTGCTGCAAGTGGTTCGAGCAGATTTCAAATATCTAAGTTTTCAGTTGTGACTTGCATCAATACTCTTACGGATTCCTTCACTCAACTCCACCAAAAATTAGTAGGAGGGCAAACCCTATTAAAGTGTCATTTCTTGCGACTGACCAGGATTTCATTTAGGATGCACAATTAATGGAAATCTTACACAGTTGTTGAATAAACTAGTGTTTCCGCATAAGAAATACGTCAGACCAGTGAGTAACTCTCGCAAACCGTCGTTTAAATGTTTCATAAACGGAACAACGTCACCCTCTGCATGGTCGAACTTTTAAAATATCCATGCCAGTCACTCTTCCATTCATTTTTTATCTCCCCTTCCGTTGAATATTTCGCAAATATCATTTTAAAATGAATACTGTTGAAATTCTTGTACATTAAGATATCTAAAAAATCATATCCGTCTTTCCTATTTCGCATTTTCTTAGAATATTTGAAAACAACGCTGCGTGGTTTCTGGTTGTCATTCGGATTTGGTATAATTGTTCATTGTCTTAAGTAAGCTCTTATAATTGATTCTGACTGTTTTTTCTGCTTCAAATTATCTAGCTTTAAATGCGGAAAAAATTTGACACATGCTTGTCCCCTGGTATGGTCAATTTCGGCGTCTGTTACACCGGGTCTCTCTGCCCAACTTTTCATATCTTCGGCGTTCAAAGATGTTGGTCTTATCCTTGGTTAAAATATCTCTTTAAAACAGCACACTGAATCTTTGGCTCAGAATCTAATCCAAATGCTGGTTTGATCTTCTATCTCAAACATTTTCTTCCATAAAAATCCTTCGGTCGATTTATTTGGCCTGGCTCATTGTCAAATAAAATCTCTGTATATGAAGTCTCCTGTTCATTATTTGACAAAAAGAAGATTTGTTAGGACTCGGGGTGTGACGGTCTTCAGTCGCTTTTTTCATGACTCGGTCTCGTCTCGTTTCGAACGATATTTGATGATGATGATGAAATTTTATTTACGCACTTAGAAGAAAATAGTGCAGTATATAGACAAAGAAAAGGAAACAAAATACACTGAGCTTTCAATAATGTGATAAATGCACGAGATCATAAAATAAACATTTATAAAAAAGAAAGAAAGGGGACTAATCGGACCTAAAAAATCTTCTTCCTAGATGGTGTACGGAGAAATGGCCAAGGGCAGAAACGTGAAGGTCTTGGGCAATTGAAGATAACTTTGCACAAGGGTCAGAGGGCAAAAAAGTTGCAGCTATACGGGAATTCTTATAACGTCGAGGAAGGTACAAGAGAAATTTACAATATTTGAAATAATAAGTCTTGATACGTTTTAAATCTCTTCGCCTCAGAGTACCAAAAACTCCGGTAAGGTTGCAGACAGAGGGAGAACAAAAACTATTATATAAACTACCAAGGGCTTTTTCTGTTATACCTTCCTCGATTTGGAACTATTTTTCCATATCCGACACGAATGGAATCGTGAACAGCCGAAACAGCGTTATCGCAGATTTTTTTTAGAGACTGTGCTATGATCATGCCAAGCCATTTTACGGTAAGTGAATTGGGGAGCTTTTCATTCTGAAAAGGAAAACCGGAATCTTTTGGGCTATTAGCTATTTGTCCAGGACTCGGACTCGTCTTGACTCTGAAGCGTGACTTCGGTCTCGGACTTCGACCCGCTGGTCTCGCAACAGCTCTGCTAGCACAGGAGCCTAGCTGCTTCTTTTTTTCTTTCTTTTTTAAACCCCAGTAGCATCTTTTCAAACATTTTGACGTTAATATTTTCCTTAAACTCTACAACGTCACCTACTCTTTCTAAACAATCATACGGTACACACTTTAAACTTTAAGAATTTTAACTTCTCCGTTTCAACTATTTAATTTAATTTTTTTAATTTAAATTTACCGATCTTCATACTTCTTTATTCTTATTTTAATACAATTATAAACATTTATTCTACGAATCATCACCTCTACACATAAAGACTCTAATCCCAACTAAAACATCTACAAATAACAAGACCAAAGGTGTCGATGGGATCCTAAAAATCTAATAATTGATTCACAATTGGGTCGTGTCTTCCCCTTATCCAGTCTTCGCCAGGCTCATTATCAGAGAAAACTAAGTTCAGATATACCTCTATAAGCCATATCTGTTTTGACGACACTGAAGTTTCCGGTTTCGCCCGAATTTCGAGCGAGCTACTAGTCCAGCAAAAAAAGAAAATTCAGAAACGAATCAGGCGTATCTCCTTGTCCGTATAAAGAATATCTAATCAACTTTAAATACGACGGCATGGGATTCCAAAAACGAAACAGACACCACCAGACAGAGTCCCCTATAAGCTACAAATACACTCGGAATTCCATAATTGCAAACTACTGTAATAACTATTCTTTGAGCCCAAGCTGACTTTGAAACATTTATTCAAACAATGTAATAACTTTATTCTTTCGCGTACTGTAAGTTTTAAGACAAGCATAAAAGCTTCCAATCTACCCCTGAGCCTAGCTTTTGGTCAAACTAGTGTTAAGAATACTAGTTGCGTCTTTGCCGATACCATGGTATCTGTTACCACGGTAACTGGATCTGCAATTAGTCGTTTTGCAGTTACCGTGGAATCTGATATGTACGGTTGCTCTGCAAAAAAGACAGTTGCCGAAATTGCGCTTTTCGAAGTCATCCAAAAGAAAAACAGGTATTCAGTCAAATTACTAAGTGGTAAACTTATTTCTCACCAATCTGACAAAATTTGATGAAAGTGAGATGACTGTTCAGATACCACGACCAGTTACCACGGTCGTACCGTAGTATCTGAATATCAGATACCACGCTAACTGGCCAGATACCACGACAACTGCAAAAACGCCTTTTGGCCGTGGTATCAGATACCATGATAACTGCAAAACCGACTTTAGACAGTGGTATCAGATACCATGGTATCTGCAAAAACGCAAATATTGAGAGCTGTGTTGTGAGTGGATTATGTATCTATTTTGAGAGGACTTCTAAAAGCGCAGTTCGACAACTGCCATTTTTGCAAAGCAACCGTAGTAGACTACCATGGATACGAGATACCCGCAATTGATAAAATGCAGGTCAAGCTACCGTGGTATTCAGATAGGCTACCATGGTATCTGTAAACCAGGAACTAATATTTTCGGGTTCATGTAGCCTATATCATGCAGTGTGGTGTAAGGTGCTCTGTTGTTCGCAAAACAGAAAACCTATCCAAATTTCTAGAGCTGGTTTTCACCGCAAGGTCCCGAAAAAACATAAAACATCGGCACAAAGTACTTGTGACTTTTCTCTCGATTTGTCACATCCAAGGGCAAAGAAAAGAATTCAATTAACGGGCAAAATAATTAAGTTACCGTTTTCTCGTCTTTCAAGATATCAAACACTTCGAGGGTTTCTTGGTTTTTTAATACGTCAAACTCAATCCAAATCCTTCAGAATTTCTGGAACTTGTGTTTTCGCCACATGCTCTGAAAAATGAGATCATCTCAGAAATAATCTTTTGCTTTTGTCCGACCTGACTTCCATCTGTGTCAAATTAAAGGGCAAAGGAAAGAATTCAAATAACGGACCTCGTTTTTCAGGTCACTGCCGCTGTCATTAATTTCTACGTTCCGTCGGTGCTCATGATTTATCTCTATGGCAGAATTTTCTACGAAATCCGAAAAAGAAGTCGCTCAGAAATTGGGCAATCCGGGATGCAAAGCTCGTCCAACCGCTTAGACAGAGTAGACGAGAAAAGAAACGTCAACCGGTGGGGAAGACGTGGTCGGCAGTCAGATAAAATAGTGGCAGATGAGGACTCGAGTGACTCCGTTGACTGTAAAGAAAAACTGGACGAAAAGGCTTATATTATAAGAGAGCGTGGGTCGTCCAGCGACCCCTCAGGCTCCTCCTCTAATTGCAACCGGGCGGTGGCACTCGGACAGTATAAAAGCCTGACCCTCTTAACGATCCCTCTCAGTCTATGTCAAGACGAAAGAGTGTGCACAGTTGAAGACTGTCAGTTCTTCGCTAAGGTTGACGTCCAGATCGAGTACATACGAGAGCCATCGGATCCTAATCGGTTTAGTATGGATAAACATATCAAGCATAAGCAGTGCTATGCGTCCCATGTGAGAAAGGAGGAGAGATATGGAGAGTGGCGGTACTCGGACAATGAGTCGCTCAATCACCTACTGCACCTCGACTCGCAGCATTCGAGTGTCAGCCATGTGTCTAAGGGAAGTGACAGATCAGCTCACAGGCCTCCGAAAATCAGTAATGCGTTGCTTCAAAAGGAGAAAAAAGCAGCGAAACAGCTGGGGGTGATCATGGGCGCATTTTTGCTCTGCTGGCTGCCCTACTTCATCAGTTTCATGGTAGTGGCAGGATGTACTGACTGCATACCGCAAAAAATATATCTGACAACAATTTGGCTTGGGTATATGAACTCGGCTCTTAATCCGATTTTGTATCCGTTGTGCAATGTGCACTTTCGGCGAGCGTTTGCGCGGATGCTCTCGTTTAAGCAGTCGGGTGTCCAGCCGCACCAGGCGTTTAGTAACCAGTCACATTTCAATAAGAGCAAGAGCGGTCTAAAAAGTTGAGTTTTGTCTTTCTAATAGATATTCCTTCATCCCGGCTGACTACGAATCTTGTTTGACGGTGCAAAACGGACAAGTCAACTATATTTTTTACCGCCATATTTCGGCCCTTTTTTAGTCTCACCTTTCCAAGAATGACCGAAATTTAGCTCTAATAATATGTAGCTGACTTATTCGTTTTACCAGGTGAAATATGTCTTTCTCATGGTGAAAAAATACGGTCGCGACGTTTCTTATCTGTCAAATAAATGATTGAAGCTGTCGTTCAGGAGTTTGTATAAGTTTTTATTAAATAAATTCTGTACGCGCGTTACCTAAAAGTCAGCCGAACTAGACCCCTATTTGCTGAACCCTGGTAGCTTTAACAAAATTGATTTTTGTCAATTATTTTATTCACTAAGTCGCAAAAAGCCTGGAAGTTGCGCTTGTTGCTTGAACAGCAGTCATATTCTCTTTCTAACCAAGGAAGACTGTTTCAGACATCCATATTTTTTCCCTTTTCCTTGTTGAACAGATAGTCAACGAGGACCAATAATTACATATACGACTAAAAACCACAAAAAACCTTAGTATATAAATTGGAGCTCAGCCACTTTTAAATTAGTGTAAGCCGAACTCTGGTAGCGTAAATTCCGGTTGTGAGGAAGTAAAACTAGTTAGATCAAAGGAACATTAAAATGTCCGGTTTACTTTAAAAAACAAGACCAAAGGTGTCGATGGGATCCCAAAAATCTAATATTTGATCCAGACAATTGCGAACGAACTACCATGCTTGTCCAGAAAAAAAAAGTTCAGAAACGAATTCAGCGTATCTCCTCATCCGTATAAAGAACATCTAATCAAGTTCAAGTAAAACTTTAACTTATAAAAATAAAAATCCGGTTTCAACCGGATTCCAAACGAACTATATGTCCAGGTAAAAAATACTGTCATATACAGATTCAGCGTGTCTTCTTACCCCTAAATCTGTCATCTAATCAACTTCGAATAAAACTTTTGCTTTTAACAAATTTTCCGGTTTGGCCTGATTCCGGCCGAACAAGTTGTCCTGGTAGAAAATACTGTTCCCATAAGGGTTCAGCATGTCCTCTTACCCCCTAATCGAACATCTAATCAACTTCAGATAAAACTTTTCCTTTGAACAAACTTTCCGGTTTTGGCCGAATTCCGGGTGAACTACTTGCCCGGCGAGAAAATGGTTTTCACTACCGTGTTCAACATGTCTTCTTATCACTAAATCGAACATCTAATCAACTTCAAATAAAACTTTTACTTTCAACAGACTTTCCGGTTTTGGCCGGATTCCGGGCTAACTACTTGTCCGCCGAACAAATGTGTTTCGCCATCATGTTCAGCATGTCTTCTTATCCCTAAGTCGAACATCTAATCAACTTCAAATATAACTTTTACTATTAACAAACTTTCCGGTTTTGGCCGGATTCCGGGCGAGCTACTTGTCCGATGACAAAATAGGTTTCACCATCGTGTTCAGCATGTCTTCTTACCCCATAATCGACTATCACATTATATGTTTAGAAATATTTCATTTGCCCCTTACATTAAACCCCCTCCCCCACCCCTAAATGTAGGGCTACAGAGCCCATCTACGAACTTGACCTTACTCGTGACCCAAACAATCCTCACACCAAGTTTCATCAAAATATCTAATTCCCTTCGAGAGTTATAGTGCGTACAGACGGACAACTTTTGTGATGTCACAGGTATCCCTCCACTTACGTTTTGGGATCCCAAAAAATCACTCAATTAAGATGGGTTAACCATCGAAGTGCGTCGTACAGGTAGTGCTAGTCACTAAGCGCATTCGTTGCACTCCTAGTAGTTTCTTTTTTTAAAAGAAAGTACAATACATATGACAAATACATACATAAGAAAAATAATATGTATAAGTAGTTTTTTAGTACCTCTGTAGCTTCGTCACAATGGAGCGAGGCGCCACGTCTTCACTTCCACTCAGTAACGTTTATCTAGTAATTACCAAAACATCAAATTATTACTTAAGGTCGCTTACGCTACTTTATGTTCCTACTTAGAAAACGTTATCTGATCGAACGTGATATCATTAGGACGTTTCTGTGAATTCTGTGAATGTGAATCTCATCTTAATTTTCCCTTCTCTGGGACTTTATAATGTTGTTTTGTATTTAAAGATTAGTCATGGAAAGAAAGAGAACAGGAAGAAGAAGAAGCAATGCTTACAGTAGACATCGCATGGAGTAGGATTGTGAATAATACGCATAGAAAGGTGAATGAGAGACTAGAAGTAGAATTTGAAATAGATCAGATTTGTAGTGCTAAATAAAAGGAAAAAATGACTATCTGAAAAAAAATTGCATAAAAAGAAGATTGAAAATAAAAAATAAACAAATGTTGAATATGAATTATTTAATGTTATTTTTTAGTTTTAAAAATAGTAGAGAATTGTTTTAATTATGTTAAGTTTAAGGAGTATAATAAAAAATAGGAAATTATTAATTTATAAAACAGAAAAAATATCTGAGCAATTCTAGTTTAATCTGAGAGATGAGGAAAATTGATTATAATTGTGAATATTCAATTAATCGATCTTAAATGTTTGTGAAAGAATGATAAAGTGAATTTTCATTGTATATTTAAGAATTAAGTGGCTGTTTTTTATGTTGTTTTGTTGGTTTTTATGGGTTGAAGAGGGAACTTGTTTTAAGTAAATATTAAAACAAAAAAAAACATCCCCCCCCCTCCCAAAAACAGAACATCAATATTTATATACAATTCCCCCTTTAAAACTAAAATAAACTTCTAAAAACAACACAAAATCTTTACAATATTTTCTTTAATCTTATTTAATTAACTTTCAACTACTTCTGCAATCCAATGAATATCAATTTCCCTATTCAATTTTTCATTATTTTTTATCCATTCCAAATGTCCTTTTACCACACCTTTGAATCTCTCTTTACCCAAAACTATCTTCTTCTTTCTCATTTTCCACACACGCGTACATCCCCAAGTCATCATCATCCTCATCGCTCTTTCCCTATTTTTTCCACATTCACTAATAAAATTTAACTTCAAAATTTTCTTCTTACTTTCACCATCTTCAGCACGGATTCTCTGTCCTTTAAAAATTCCAAACTCATAAATCATTACTTCCTGGTTAAAATTAAACTCTATAAACTCGTGTGATAGTCCTTCTAAGACTACACAATCACACATGTTGCACGAAGGACTCTCACTCCTCTTGAACCTGCTTAACCTGTTACGGTAAGGCAGAATTGCATGCATCATCATGAACATGACCTCTCGCTCAAACGGTAGACATGGCGTTTCTTCCAAGTTTGTGAAAGCCTTATCAAAATCAATAAAGGGCTCTTTTTCCTTTACATGGAACTTTCTCTTTGTCTCGTCTTCTTTAAAGGACACCTGAATGAAGAGTACCAAGTATCATCCCTATCTGTATGACTTCCGTAAACATTGCCTGCAGAAAACCCAATCCAAATAGGAAATAGTGTTTCCATGCTATGATTTTTGCTCCATTTTGCATCGTCCTTATTTCAGTACCGAACAATTTTAGAGATGAACAAATGTCTCCAATCAACCCTTCTCCTGGAATATTATTTAACCAGTTAAGCCCAAACATATATCTCGAAGAAATTCCAATACGATCCGGCCAGCGCTGTACAAGATTTGTATGAATTGCGCTTTTCGTCTTGGAGTCTGCATGTGCAAACCTCCAGAAACGAACATCACTATTTTGAAAACGTCACGCTCAGGAGAAGAGTTATCTCCGTGGCCATGTTTGTAAATGCATTCTCCATGGTGTGTTCAAGTATGGTTTCATTGTTCAGGTGTCCTTTAAGGAATGCTTCAGTTATTTTCTTCCTTTCTTTACTTTCTATTCCGTCTTTTAGCAGTCCACATGGTTTTAGACATTTCAGGTCTTGCGCTGCCTCTTTCAGCGCTCTGGGCACACATTCTAGAAGCGTGGTCTCTATCTTTATTTTCTTCATTCAAAGAAGGTACTAGCCATTCCAGTTCTAAACTGCCCATCCTATCTTTGCTTCCAACATCTCACATGTGTTTCTGAGGAATAGAGACAGGCGTACCTTTCGAAAACTTACCACGCTCAGACCTTCGTTTTTCCTATCGGTGTATAACATCTTCATATTTCATTTTTCAAGTTTACCTGTCCACACAAATTTCCAAATTCTTCTTCCTATTCTTTTCGCTATCTGCTTATCAAGGCGAAAAACTGGTGCGTAATACAATAGTATTGCAGACAATATGTGTTTACATATGTATTTTACCTTAAACGGCGTTACTAATTCCACTCCTAAATCCTAAGCCTGATACGGCTTATTAATAATCCTCCAGGTATATCGACATCTGCTTTTCAGTTGCTCTGCAGCTTAAGCGGTGACCCGGTGCATCCAGTACTTCTTTAACTGACAGGTAATCCAACTGAATAATCCACCGGTCACACGTCACCTGACTGAGGCGTACTTCAGCACCAAGACTTCATCAATAACTACTAACTCACTTCTCTCCCGCAAGTCCCAACTTCCCATTTATATACGTTCCTTTTCCCTTTCCTTGATCGTAGTGACGTGCACACAATTTGCCGATAACCTACGTATGCTGACATAACTGATCGCTAATTTTGTGCTGATACTAATCGTGGTGACGTACACCTGAAGTGTGTACTGCCGACTAAGCGTAATCGCCGAGGGAGTTGTGACTTGCGGATCATTACATACAAGTGTTACGATCATCCGTTACAACCAGAAGCATGTCCTCTGTTCAATTACAAAATTTCACTCAAATCCGATCACCCGTTCCAAAGTTACGCATGACTCAATACTCCAGATTCCCTGTTCCTCTACTCCCCCACGACTATCGGATCGAGTAAATTTTTATTTACAAGTCAGTTTGGTAGGGTCCCTGATACGCCTCCCGCAAGTTTCGTCGTGAAAATCCCCAGAACTGCCATCACCGGAATTCCGGGAAACACCCCTCCACCCCGCTCCACCCAAGTGTCCGAATCCAGTCCAATTGTGTTAACGATTTATCTGGAGCAGATGCTTGTTATTCCCAGCAAGTTTCACTCCGATCCCTCCATTCGAACCGTTTCTCCGGATTTCCGGTCACCCCCCCCCCCCCCCCAACTCCTCCATAGCTGTCGAATCCAGTTCGGACTTCAAATGGAAAATCAGAGGTATGTCATTTATTCAGGTATTAAGTTTCATTTGAATCCGATCACCCGTTCAAAATTTACACAACACTCAATTTTCCGGACCCCCCCCCCTCCACTCCCCCCTCCCCAGATGGTCGGATCGGGAAACTGATTATTTTCAGGTTGATTTAGTCGGGTACCTGATACGCCTGCCATGTTTCGTCGTTCTAGCACCCCCTAATCTATATCAACCCCTACTAAGGTTCAACAACATATTCTACCAACCCCTTCTACCTTCGATTGCTCTAGCTCTCTCCGAGCGAATGTAAGCAAAGAATGACTCATCCACGAGCATAGCTCCACTAGTGACTCATCCAGGCGCAGAGCTATACTTGCGTGAAGAAAGGGTTAGGGGTTTCGACAAAAACAAAAAAAAGCGTTTCAAGAGATTTCGGGTGTCCTCCTCCAGCCCCCCCCCCCCCCCCCAGTTATCGGATCCAAATGAACATCCAAGACAGTTGTTCTTGATACCTGTCAAGTTTAACTCACGCCCGATTATCCTTTCCAAAGTTATGAATGTTACTAGTTTCCGGATTCCCTATCTTGCCACTCCCATTGATGGTCGGATCGGAGAAGTGATTATTTCCATGTTAATCCGATCGGGTCCCTGATATGCGTGCCAAGTTTTATCGTCCTAGGTCATGTGGAACTGCCCAAACTAGCAAAATACGGACAGACCGACAGACCTTACGATCGCTATATGGTACTTGAGTAAGCTCAAGTGCCATAAAACGAAACGTAACAGCTAATTGAGTACATTTCGAAGGCTAAATACCTTAAATTGTCCAAGCTTATTACCTTTTCTTTCTAGGAGCGGTTCTTCACAGTCCTGACAAGACCGAAATAAATTACTAATGTTCACACCGATCGTACCGAATCTGAACTAAATGCATGCGTTTTAGATCTATGCTTCAACGTTCAAGTTGCTTAATTGCTCCCCTGAGTAATCAAATGCCGCATTCTCTTGGGCTTCGCAATCTTTATGAAAGGTCTTAAAACATAAACTTCACACTAACCCAAGATTGAAAAGTCGTTTCCATTTGTATAATCATCAGAATCAGCACTGTTTGAACTTCCCGCTTTTTCTGACTGCTTCATCACTTTTACTGCAAGAGGCAACACGCGAAGCTCCACCCCCGGCAACACTGTCATCATCCTATAGAGAGATTGCACCCTACCCGATGAAAACGGATATTGCTACACCATCATCACGGGATCATAACCACCAAATGTAACGTTGGTCGGTATAGGACTTTCAACTTTGAAATTAAATTATCGGCGTTTCGAACTTGCTGGAAATGTTAATTGGTATATTCCTTAACCTTACATTTCTATTTTTGCAAAAGAGTTTCCATGGAAGTAAGAGCCTGACGGCTTCAAAGTTTGAACACAAAAACGGAGTCTCGAATCCTACTGGTCGGCGATGAGGCGGATTTGAAAAAATGTGTCATAATCGACCATTAGGACGAGGCTCCGTCTTTGCTTACAAACTTTGACGCTTTCAAACTCTTACTTCCATGAAAACTCTTTTGCAAAAGTAGAATTATACAGTTAAGGAATAGCCCAATTAACATTTCCAGCAAGCCCCTGGCTCAGAATGATGATAAAACGCCGGTAATTTAATTTCAAAGTTGAAGGTCCTATACTTCCTGATGTTAAATTTGTTCGTTACGATCCCGTTCGTTTTCGTCGGGTATGGTGCAATCTCTATACATTCGCGGCTAATTTTTCTGGGAACCAGCCATCAAAAGATACTAAACGCGAGAAGAGTATAAACGCAAAACGGAGTGTATTTAAGGAATATTGCATTTGCTAGAATTGCATTTGCTAGAATTGCATTTGCTAGAATTGCATTTGCTAGAATTACATTTGGTAGAATTGCATTTGCCAGAATTGCAGAAATGCGCACATTCTGTACATATTTTGTATAGCCCACCTCGGCTTCGGCTCGGATAAGTTATTTTCAAGAGCTGTCTCGGAGTTATTTCCTATATCAACCTCGAGGTCTGAAACTAACCTTTAGTAGCACTCGGGATAAGCCATCAGCACGGCTTTTCGCTATCAGCACGGCTTTTGGCCATCAGCACGGCTTTTGGCCATCAGCACGGCTTTTGGCCATCAGCGACTTTCAAAAAGCTTACACGAAAACCCGGCGATCATCGGTGAGTACTCCGGTAAAAAAAAAACCGCTACTATTGTGGATATTCAGGATTGTGCATTATACTAGAGTGAATTTGTGTTATACATAGGACAAGAGTGAGGAAAAGGAAATAGAGTGACAATTCACACTGTTATGTGACATGTGGCAACTCTGCTTGCTGTTATTCCTCCGAACGTCAATGGAAAGCAAGCTAATAGTGGCGTTTTTTTTTTATCACCGTTTGCCTTTCACTTTCGTTCGCCGTTGGTCTTATTAGGTGTTTTTGATCGCCTGCGCTTCGGCCTGGAGTCTTATAAGGTGTTTTTGGACGAACCGGCGTCTCCTCCCTTTTTCAACGAAAGCGCAGGCGAACGTCCAACGGTGAAGGGTACGAAGTTGACCGTGCGCTGTCGCCTGCTGATTGAAAATTGCGGAGATTTAAATATAGAAGAACATACATATGTATGCGTCAAGTCTGAAGTACGAAAGTGGAATTTCACTGAAAAATGAAAGTAGCTTTCGAGAAAACAGTAGTAGATAATACTAAATGACAGGACCGACTCTTAAAAGGAGTGCGTTCAAAGCTTGGACTTGCTTCTCAGTAACTTACTCTAGTGATATGCTATAAACTCACCCGTATGGAACGGAAAGAGGAAAAGCTATTATCTGGATTTTTTTCTCCATTTTTGTTCAATTTAATAAACTTATTACTTTATAAACTTCCATGACTGATAACTTAGAAGTTGAACTCTAATTGTTGAAGATGTGCTCAAGCCGCTCAAACTGGAAAATGAACTTGTGAAAAAAAGTTCATTTTCTAGTTTTGAGCAGCTTGAGCCTGAAGCTCCTTCTCAAGAAGGGCAGAAATATAGCTCTAATGAATTCAGCGGTGTATATGTTTTGCACTTTCAAATGTGATACGCCATCAGCTTGGGCTGAAGGAATACGTAGGTGTGCCGTGTGTGTTGGCGCATAAGGCTGTCCAGCAGAAAAATTAATGGGGAACTATGGGTTCTTTTGGTCATGTCAAATCCAGGTCTTGTTCACACATTGTGCGAATCCATGTTTTTCTTTTTCAAATTTCTCGCTAAAGTTTAAACCGAGTGGAGTCAACGTCCCTTATAAAGCGTTTTTACAACCAAAATCCCAAGGCGAACTTGCAACAGTAAAAACGGTTTATAAGCAACGAACGGCAACGTCAAAAGTGCAACGTTGAAAGGCGAACGGCGATCGAAAACGCCACTAATGGCACAATGACAAAAAACACAAGACTTTGCCTTCTACGATTTTACGCTTTTAACGTTTCTGCCAGTCTGAAAGAGTCCGCTGCAAGTGTGAAAGAGTAGAAGTAGCGTCTTGGATTACAGAAATATAAGATATGGAGTGTTTTCTTATCTTACGAAGATCTAACTGGCAGGTGCGGCGAAGACAGTTTTTGCGGCATTGATATTGAATCAAAAAGACAAAAATAAATTTCTCATATCCTACCTCGCCCTCGGCTCGAAGAGGGGATGTTCAATGGCCGTCTCGGCGGTATGTGTTATATCAATCTCGATGTCAGAAGTTACCTTTAGGCATACTCTTTTAATAGTACAGGACAAACCCGAAGACCACCGGCGACCGACTGTCGCAAGAAGCAAATAGATCTTATCTATCGCATGCATCCTTGTCTCCCTTATTTTCCCTTTTTCAAGAACAAAATACAAAGTGTGACGTACATTCATATGCAACGAAGGAAACACAAAGCTATTCTTTACTCTTTACGTAGTCAGATGCCTTAAGGGGTGTCTGAAAGGACCTTTAATGTTACAAGGTGTGATTGGTGGGTGCGGCGAAGAGTGTTATTGCGTCCTCTGTTTGTCGCTGGAGCACAGCGTTTGGAAAAGCTGATTGAGACGCTACCCAAACTTCATTATCACTCTGAATTTCACTGTATTTTGTTTTCGTCACTCTTTTCCTACGTATAACACAAAATTTACTGTGTTTCAGAAAACGTTCAGATTTGCAATTTGCAGCAAGGACTCCAGCAAGAATTTACTCTTTCATGTTATTTTTCATGGAAATAAAATTCAAATGTATCATTTTAATAACGGCGATTCCCAAAAGTGACTATTTCAGGATTGTTTATGAAAATCAAACTTCACTCACAATTCACTCTCTAAATTATTTGGATGTGGCAACCCTGTGCCAAATAGTGACATCAAAAATCGAAGGCCATGGTGATAATTAATATTCGGAAAAATAATTCCAAGTCAAGTGTCACATCAAAATTCGAATGCCACGGCGATCATCTCATTTTTTTTCTGATTTGTAAGAATTGTCTCGTAGAGTAAATTGACCTTATCTATGATATCGATCTTTGTCTCCCTCATTTCTCCTTTGTCGAGAACTTAGAAAATGCAAAGTAGAGTGTGATGTCAAATACATTAAATTCAACCCAGAAGGGTAGTTTCGTAAATTTGCATGCAACGAAGGAAACACAAAAGCAACCGTTCCTCCAAGATTAAGACCTGTCTTGGGAAATATAGACTTCTAAAAAACTGACAAAAAAGGAGAGAGGGGTACCATCGTCCGCTGTCAGATGTAATCTTATTTCGCTCTCACATTTTCTTTTAAGAAAGAACTGAGAAAAACTGAAGGATGTGTTGTTTACAGAAGGCCTCAAAGCTAGCCATCTTCTAAGGAAACTCCTTCTATTTTATATCGCATGGTCTGACCTGGGCTATCTGGCAAACCTTTTGTTCAAGCAAATTCATCATCAAATTTCTTCTTTTCCTTCTTGCGACAGGTACATCTTTTTACTGACCAAAACCTTGTCACGATTTGTGCCAAATCGTTTGGTAACGTCGTAGACATGATTTTTAGACACAAGCATAAATCCTAAAAATCGTAATATGCGTATCCACATTCATATATTTACCCACAGGTAAAAAATCTCAGCTTAAAGTTCAATGGGCACATCAAACTACCCCAATCCCACTCTGTAACAACCTAGGAACAATGCTTACCCCCTAGATCAGCAGCTTTTTCAACAGTTTCCTCTCTGGGATATTTCAAAGCGTAATTTTTTGCGCCAGTACATGCTCAATTTACTAGCTTGGACTACTTGTAGTACTTAGTAGATCTTTATTTTATTCATAAATCAGCTTCTATAATTCAGATTTGAATAGGTTATTTGTTTTTGAATGATTTTTGTAGCTATATTATTTTTTATAAGCTTATTGCATATTCTTGTACATTTTCATAAAGCAAGCTAATCAAGCTTCATAAAACTATTCCACCAAGAAAAACTTTTAATAGGCACTTTAAGCCATGGAACTTCTTATGAAACACTAGAACAATCAGGTAAACTGCATCTGCGGCTTGACTTTGTTGACATCTCAAATATTTCCTTTCCTATCAAGCATTGCTGGGAGTTTTTGAATTTCATGCCACGATATTCATGCCAAACGATTTGGCACAAGAAAACGGCCGATTTTCGTAGCGCCTTCGAAAGGAAGTCAGAAATGTTTATTTGTGAAGCATTTAATGCAAAGTAAAGCATTAGAAGTGTCCATTGTGCTTTAAGCTTCGTTACACGAATTCACAAAAAAAGGGACAAAACTCGACGTTGCCTTACGTTCCGTATGTTCATTAAGTTGAACCAGGTTCAGGACGGGGCTACGTTACGGAGAACTACATAAGCCTTCTATCGTCAACATAACGGCAGTAATGGTCTCAGCGTGAAGGGGATATTTTTGAACTCTTCTGATGGATCGGGCCATCATTGTCGCAGTGCTTTTCCAACTCAGAGCTGACCCAACAATTTATTTTTATTGATTGTTTTTTGGTGGAAGTCTTCATTTATGAACAGTCCACTCTTGTGGCTACTATAGCCGGTTTTCCGTTTTGAGCAATAAGGTATAGATACTCCATATGACCAAGTCCAAAACACGCCAGTGATCATCAGGAAGAAGGAGTACGCGTCCCCGTAACGACTCAAACTCAGTACTCAAATCCTGTGTCAAACAAATCAAGGCAATTTTTGGGAGTAGCTGTGACACCACTTCTACCTTTCTTCCGCTAGGTACCCGGAGAGGCCGGAGATTTTGCAGCGGCAAGGAGAGACAGTCATCAAGAGTACTGCCAATTAGTTAAGTTCTTCGTCCGATCCCACCTCCCAACCTTACGGTTCGGGGGCAACTTCGTCACTTGCGAACCATGCCTTGTGTCAAGGTAAAACTTTGTAAACTTGTCAGCATTGGCATCTACTCGTGCCTGTCGGGTGTTTCATTCCCTTTACCTACCCGGTTGAGGGAAACCGGACAAAGATTGCCCCAGTGAATAATGTTCATAGCTTGACCACAACCGGAGATCGGACGATGAATTTTCCCGTATTAATAGATCCTAGCGTTTGGAAGATTACTTTTGGAGTTGCACCTCCATCACCCTTGCCACTCATAGGCAAGTGGGTCTAGATTGCCCTTGAGTTAAGGCGTGAACCGTGCAGACAGGTGTCACGCTAAGATTTGGTATAATCGTAGACAGACAATGCAATATCGGTACAGGGAACACAGAGCAAAAATGCCATCTGATCTTTCTTCAATAAATTATTTCCTGTGACAAGGCGCATCTTAGGCATTTACCTACGGATTATATGTGGCTATAGAGATCTGGAAGTCCATCTAAATCTATTTTCAACTATAGTGTCGGGCGTATCTGAAAAACTTGTCAAGCACCAAAGGGCTTATGACGCTAATAACTATATTTACAAGCCAAACGGCCATATATAAAACAAAAACATAAAAACATTAACACAAAAGGCAAATACGTCCATAAGTCCAGCAAATACGTTGGCTATGGAGCCTAACTATGTAACTTGATGTCTCTTTGCTTTAGCGCTTTAACTACATAATCGTATATATATTGATTAAAATCCTTTCCGTTCTACTTCCCAGAATGCCGGGAAGAAGCAAAAACTTTATCCTTTTGAAATGATCCTGTTAACTCCTGCTTTGTCTTCACCAGACTCACAAAGTGGCCAATTATACCTGATATCTGAATGGATCTTAAAGCCTATCAAAAACTATAAATCTACCTCACAATTGGAGGGAATTAGCTCTGGCCGGGATTCATATCTTAAAAAAATTCATCGATAAACGGAGAGAAAAAGAAAGGAGTAACGCGCTAACCTTATAGTCTTTTGTTTTTTACTCACGCATTTTTAAGCAATTAAAGACGCACCCAACGATCAAATCACATGAACATAGTTGTTTTGTTCGTCCAACCCCCCAGTCTTGTTGTAACTGTGTAAAATGCTAATTCATTTGTTACTTCACCTTTATTTTCACACAGCAATGATCTACATGTGTACGAAAGCAATTGTAATTAGTAGAAACGATGTATCATCCACTTTCTCTAGAGTTGATTTTTGTTGGCTTATAGTTGCATAAAGTGTAAATTCTACAAGAGTCATCATGCGGTTTCATACCTATTAAATTGCCGACCATCAGCAACTGTAACATTGCACAGCAACGCATTGCCGAGCAACAGCAGCATTGCTGGGATTAGTGTTTAATTATATTATTTCAGCAGAAAAAAGTGCTAAGCTCCCAGACGATGATAATTTTGCACTATCCTTCAGTTTAAAAAGAAAAAGCTTCTAAAAACTTCCGAGTCTGTGCGATGGATGCTGATAACGAGGCAAGGAGGGCAAACATAAAATGATACGCTTGTAGTGCGGAACCGAAATAAGGGCTATTCAAGATAAACGCAACAAGGAACGTGAGTAAGTCATTAGAATTGAGACAGATTACGGGGAGATTTTCCTTTGCGTTTGTACTTTTTTTGTAGCTAATTGTTGCCATTGCTCAGCAATCAATCAATCCGTGATCACAACCGACGTTCAGAACCCATATCAGCCCTCGATGTAACTGTTTTGCCCTATCGCTGTTTCATTTGTTACCCTTTTATATCCAGCTTTATTTAATCTACTTATGTGAGCAAGAAATTTGTTTGAATAAGAATTAATAAAACAAACCTTTTCTCTAGTATAATTTTGTTTGCCTATCTCGAAGAAAATGTAATAACTTTTACTTCCATAAAGCTGTGTATTTGTCTACGAATGTTGTCGCAGCTCTGTGGCCACACAGCCCAAGAAGTAAGTTCTTGAAATCGCCAGAAGTCTCTCCCTAAAAGAAAATTGTTCTTATTTTAATCTGGAACAAGTTAAGTATCCTTCACTAGGTTCCCAAGTAAAATAAGTAAGTACTTTTATGTATCTGAAAACTTATCTAGAGCCTATAATTAATTAATATAAATACTGTGGAGAATAATACAACAAGAGATGTAAGCTCATATGGCACTTGCATGGGTTAAGATGTTTTGATTGATCAAAAGTAAGTTTCTACTTTGCGGTTGAGATGCACACTCTAAGGGAGCTGGAACTTCATTTGGAAGCAAAACCCTTGAGGAAATATGCTAATGGGCTGATGGGCATCATGAAAATACATATATTGCTTAAAAGTATTTTTTTTTACTTTGCGGTCAAGATTGTTACTTTAGGGAATAATCACATTAGAGAAGTAGCTATTTCTAAGCAAATGCTGTTGAATCTCCAACATTCCAGCGAAGTTTCATCGTCCTAGCACATCTGGAAGTACCTTAACTCGCGATCACCGGAATCCCAGACACCCCTCCCCTCCAACTCCACCCACAATACCCGGAGCCAATCCGGTTCTGTAAATGATTAATCCAGAGCACATGTTTGTCATTCCCACGAGGTTAATCCACATCAAACCAGTCTAAGCGGGTCAAGTATTTTCCGCCCTCCCCCAATAGTTGTCGGATTCGGTCCGGAATGAAAAAGATCACCAAAGAAAAATGTCCGCTGTTCAATTATCAAATTACACTCGAATCCGATCGCCCGTTCCAAAGTTACGCATGACTCAATATTCCGGATTCCGCTCCCCCCCCCAAGATTATCATATCGAGGATATTTTTTATTCCAAGTCAGTTTGATCGGGTCCCTGATCTGCCTGCGAAGTTTCGTCGTGAAAATCCCCAAAAACCGGAATTCCGGGAAACCCCCTTCCCCCCCCCCCCTCAAGTGTCCGGATCCAGTCAAATTGTGTTAAAGATTTACATGGAGCAGATGTTTGTTCTTCCCAGCAAGTTTCACTCCGATACCATCATTCCAGCCGTTGCTCGAGATTCCCCCCCCCATCTCCCCCACGGTGCCCGTAGCCAATTCAGTAAATCATTTACCTAGAGCATCTGCTTGTTCTTTCCACAAAGTTCCATCCTGATCTCTCCATTCTAAGCGGTTCAGTATTTTCCGCCTCCCCCCCCCCCAATAGTTGCCGGATCCGGTCCGGATATGAAAAAGATCACCGGAGAAATCTCCTCTGTTCAATTATTAAATTTCACTGGAATCCGATCACCCTCTCCAAAGTTACGCATGACTGAAAATTCCAGATTCCCCTCCCTCCACTCCCCCAACCATTATCAGATCGACGAAAATTTTATTTTTCGTGAACCAGTGCAAGCATCAAGTTCAAACTTGGCACGCTAGTGGGTATTGGCGTCTAGTTGTGCCTTGTGGGGGTCCCACCCCCCACCCCAACCCGGTTCAGGGGCAAATGGTCCCAGATTGCCCAGTGAATAAAGTTTGTCTTGACCAGAACTGGACATAGGACGATGAAATTCCTTGGACGTGTAGATCCTAGGGCTGGGAAATTGCTTTTAAAGTTGCACCTTCCCCACTCACCCCGTTCATGGGCAACTTGGCCCAGATTGCCCTGGAGTAAAGTTCGTTACCCTTGCTAGGAATCAACAGGTATCAAGTTGAAACTTCGTAGGATTGTGAGCATTGTGGTCTCTTTTTACTTGTTGCGGGTTCCAAACCCCACCTCCACTTGGTTCAGGGGCAATTGGGCCCAGATTGCCCATTTTTTAATGTCTTTGATTTGACAATAACAAGAGATAAGGCGATGAAAATCCTTTGTGCTTTTGGATCATAGAGACTGGGGAGAGTTGAACCACCCCCACCCTCCCCGTTCATGGGCAAGTGGGCCCAAAATTGCCCATGAAAAAAGCTTTTGACCCGTGACTGGAATCAAACTCTAAGCGGGTGTACTTGAGGAAAAAAGGTGTAAATAGGCATTTTGATGGGTCCCGACCCCCCCCCCCCGTTCATGGGCAGCTGGGCCCAGATTTTCCATGAGTTCAATTTGTCTATGACAGGTTTCAAGTCCAACTCTTCTATATTTGGGGAGATATATCCATGGATGAGGATTTTGTGTAACATCAACAAATAAGACGACGCGACGTACTTTAATCTTTAATGAACAGTTGGAAACTGGACTGTTTTGTCATATGATCGATGATATGCCATATTTAATGAATTGTGGCAAAGGGGGCATTAGTCTGCTACGAATTGGTTTATTGCACTTGTTGCTAATGGACAAGAGCTGTAAAGGGTGGGACTAGCAGGCAGACCATTCAGTGTTCGAACAAAATTCGTGCAATCTTCAACATTTCTTTGGATTTATACTAGCGGTTTGTTTACATTTAAAGCTTTTACAGGGGGGGATTACAAGGTTATTTTAATACTTGTTTGGTTATTGGGGATGAGAAATGTCTTGGTTCTAAAGCTGTTTGTATATAAATGTGATAAACATTTTACTTTTACACTCCACGTCTGAGCGCTTGCGCACTTGTTTGCGTAGGAAGTCAACCGAAACCGTCAGATTGGACAAGCCGTAATTTTGATTACGGCTGTAATTTTGATTTTAGTTTTGATCATCGACTCAAGAGGAACTTCGAAAATCCGAAAAAAGTTGCATCTTCTGTCTTCGCTCTGTTTTAGCTGAATGTGAGAATTCGACCGTTTATGTGATGAGTTGTCTGATAGCGTTCTAAATTCTTAGTAAAGTATCCGTTTACTAACAGTACACCCTTGCAGCCATTGAAGGTGGTTTTGGGTTGTGCGTTTTCTGTTTCCGCCGTTTGAGTGCTGAATTCAACGATTCCATGACAACTCGCCACAAGAAAACTCGCCACAGCGACAACTGGGAACCGAAAAGTCGCCACACATACATGTCGCCATACCGACGACTCGCCACACTGACAACTTGCCACAGTGACGACTCGCCACAGAGACGAATTGCCGCACAACCAACTCGCCACATGGACAACTTGCCACAAAAATTGTTTTAGAAAAAAAATATACTGAAGTATTATAGACATTTAGCTTCAGTTGTTCCAGGGGAATTGGAATACTGTAAGTAATAAATCCTTTCAGTTTTAATGTGCAATAATAATCCTATGTAGAAGTTACATATAAACATATAGCTGTGAGGAATTAAGTATGATATTAAGATGGAGACTGTTCATACTCAAAGAGGAGCTTTAACCAGCTGATAGGTTCAAGCCATCCTAGTCTTTGACATTGCCTGAATTGTTTCAAGAATGAAGAAAATTTGCGGTAGGTGGACGTGGACCGAATCAAGGCAGGATGTGCTCCGCCTCGGCCGAAGAGACAATACTGCAAGATTAACAAGAGAATCGAAAGAATTGTCAGTAGGTATAACCGTAGTAGCGCAATTGATTTATTGAGAAGCATTGCCCATAATTATCTGCTCCATTAAAAATTTTGTTCGGATATATATTAATTGAATAAAGCGCTTTACCGTATGAATGTGGCGAGATGTCGTACTTTGGCAAGATGTCTGTGTGGCGACTTGTCGCTGTGGCCAGTTATCTGTATGTCGAGCTGTCGGTGTGGCAGGTTGTTGTTGTGGCAAGATTTCGCTGTGGCAAGATGTCACTGTGGCGAGATGTCGGTGTGGCGAGTAGTCGGTTCCCAGTTGTCGCTGTGGCGAGTTGTCTTGTGGCGAGATGTCCTGACACGGAATTCAGCAAGTGTTCAAATCTCTTTTCGATCCCGACGAAAGTACATAGCAAGTTAAGAAACGTGCACACACAGTCCGATTTCTGCATTCAAATACGAATTTCTTCCTTCGTTCCGAGATGCATCGCACGCATGTGTTCCCATAGTTACGCGAATATTGCATGCTTCTTTGGATAAAAATCTTATTAGATCTCTTTTCGAACCGGTCGATCGACCACCGGAAGATACAAGCTATCTCTGACATTAATGTTAAATTTTTTACTTACCGACAGTGCGTCTTCTAGGGACTTCCATTTCTGCTTTTGAATCGTTCCATGATTGTACCCAAATCAATCTCACACCGAGTGGCAATAATCCCTATTAACGTCTTCTCATCTGTCCCAACTCCCTTCATGGCTTTTCGGAGCTCTTCCGCGAAGTAATTCGGCTTATCCAGCGCAACGGACATTGCAAAAGATCGCAAAATGCGTTTAACACTTCTGGTCCTTCCCGACAACTGGTCAGGCAGATACCAAGTGACACCAAGGTGACACTCAGTCCATCATCACATGGAACAATTATTGGACAGTTCGTCAAATGGACAAATCGCAACGCAGTCAATTGTTTCTGCTTAATGACTAAACGTTCCCGTGATGAAACGTCCCCAGGCAAATCGTGCCCATGACAAAACGTCCCCACGGCTAAACATCCCCATGGCAAAACGTCCACCGGTCACAAATCCAGTCCATGTCCATCCAGGTTCAACAGACACTACAAAAGATAAAAAAATGCGTTTCCTTCTGACCATTTCTCAACAATTAGTCGCGGATAGCAAGCGATACCCAATCTTTCGTCACGTCGACCATTTGTCTCTTCGTCGCACCAGGCAGTTCTGCAAGCTCGATTTACACAGTAGGCGGGACGCAGGAGCCACAACCATGCGACACGCGCGGCTGGAGTTTGAACATCGCAGACCGCAGTAGTAAACTTGAAGCCGGAGCAAGCGGAGCTGTGAAGTGGCGTGATGTCCTATGTGTGAAAATGCCGTTTGGAAGTTGTATTGTGGTGTTCAGCTTAATGATAGAAATATAATATCTAGAAATAAGTGTCGTGCCGGATCCTAGTGACAATCGTTGTTTCTAATTACGTGTTTCAATCCTGACCAAAGGGATTGCTCATACAAGTCCTGAAACTTGGTACATGATGCACCAACACATGGGCCATGCCCTTCAGCAAATCTGTTGAATTGAGCATCTGAAAAGGGAATTTGCTTTTTAAACAGATTTTTATGAGGGTAGCATGGCCTTGCAGCAGGGCATAATTCGCCGGCGTCGATCATTTTTTTCTTGGAAAAAGTCGATTTGTCTTTGTTAGCAGAACGTGGCGTCTTCCAATGCTTTCATTTTATGGATAGATCCTTAAGCTGTCCTAGATAAAGATCTTAGATGTTTAAGCTTTGCGTCACACAGACAATTGTCCCTTATACCAAGAACAAATAAGAGCAAGAACTGCTGTCTCCCTATATCTGTCACACAACCAAGCTGAGACGAGTCGACTCCCGACGCAAATGAGCGGAGGTGGATCTTACCCGGGACATCAAAAGTCGTTACCTCTACAGAGAAGGTGTAACGCAGTAAACCACTGAGGAAGAAAAATCGAATGGAGGCAGCCGTGATAAGCCTGTTCACACTGGGCTGGGCGGGCGCTGAAACAGCGGTTGCCGGCTCAATGAGTCAGGCCAGCTAAAAACTGCCATTTGGTGCAAAGCAGATTTTACAAATGCGTCAAATTTAGTTAAAAGTACGACAAACTGTATATATATCTTATTGAAAAACCCAAAGGCCGTATACAGGTAACGTAAGATATATGGTAACGTAAATTGTATCTTTTCGGGGTGTCAATATCCAGAACAAGAAGAGATAAATTTCATTCCAGGTATTTGCTCTCATATGAGAATATCAGATGAAGACAGGCAGATTCTTTAAAAAAAAAAGGCCGTGTTTCAGGTTTAATAGGCTAAGTGGAAATGAACAAATATTACGCAGATGGAATAGGCTTCTACTCTGACAAACTAATCAGAAACAATTTTGAATTGAATTTAAAAAAAAACTAGGACTTCTGTGTGGGTCCTAGACAAACTAGAACCCATTTGGCAAGGCCTCAGTAGGAAAACCAAAGACTTTCTTTAATGGGAAAATACACCGTTGACATCGAATTATTTGTAAGTAGTGAACTAAAAGTCAAACGAGATAGACCAAGTTGAGGTGAACTTTCGTCTTTCAGTTAACTACTGAATCGAAATCTAACTCACTAAATCGAAATGTATACAATTATACATTTCGGAAAAAAGAAGAAAAACACAAAATATACACTCACCTACTGGTATTATTTTAACTATTCCATGCTATTCTACCATTTCGGTAATTTCAGTAATCCTCGAAAGCCTTAATTACGTACTCTTAGTTTACACTCGTCTGACAAAGTTAATACTACATATGTTGAAACCCAATGGGTCATGACTTCAGTGAGTGTGCTTCAGATCCCGGTTTGCATTGTATGGTTCTCCCGAGAGACATAAAAAGGAATGTCACAAGGGATTTCAATCTTCATACGTATGGTCATGGTGTAACAAAAGCGATTATGAATGACCATCGTCAAGTTCGCTTTTTGTTTTTCGCATCACTAATATTCACTAATCCGACGCCAGCGTCTACTCAAACAAAATCAACGCTGTTTCCTTCCCGTGTGAACAGGCCAGAACATCCGCCTCGCTAGTGGCTACGTTGTTTTCTTCGTAAATGAAGGGCCGAGAGACGGCGTAAGATGGCAAGAATATGAATCCCCAAGTGTGTAACGGCGGAGAGTCGGAGACCAACGAGTATACACGGGCGACCAAGAAATGGGTCCACCTCCGCTCATTGTTGTCGCAACATTTTTAGTCGATGGATGGACGAGAGACCATTGTTCTTACTCGTTATTTGTTCTTGCTTATACCCTCTGATCTGAGTTTGATAAACAACGAACAGTATCTCAACAGATATCGCAAAATAATCGTAAAATGCTTTTAAAACCTTCCTCTGGTCTCCCGACAATTATTAACGGGGATAGGAAGTAGTGTTACATATAAGTTCCCTAATTTATTAATTCGTTCTTTTTAGAAATCTTTCACTGTTATGCGAGGAGTTCTATCCGTCACCACACAGACCATTTTTATCATCGTGTCTCGTGCAGTCAATGATTTTCAGCTACGATGTTCGTAAGCGATATTCCGCTGGCTTGGTGCTGAATTTTCCGTTTTGAGCCATTGCTCAGCAGAACGGTTCTTTGCGGCAACAGACTTAATGTCAAGTAAGAAAGGATTAATTTTACTTTCAGGATCAGTGCTCAGCGAGGTATACGTTCACAAAATATACGCATAAAAAATATCAGGAGGCCGTTCGATTATCCATATTCGACGGCCAGTCGTCGGATCCAGAATCGGGGTTAACCAGAAAAGTAAAATCTTGCTACCAGTCTATACAGTAACTCTATCTCCTCTTGTAGGGCTACTACCTAGCGAATTGATTTCTAGTTGGTATCGCTATAAGGATCATCGTCGGCTAGCCTAACATCAAAATAGGTATAAAGTAGTTTTGGGCGATATTTGGATTTTCGACATATCGTGATTTTCACTTTCGATATCCAATAATATATCGATATTGCCATTTTGGGACCATATTTTGTGGTTGTAGAAGTTTCGTCTCATAAGAATTTAAGGTCGAAAACGAAAACGAACTAGACCTACGTTGCCGGGGCAACGTGAAGTGTTGCGGCAACCTTTGTCCGGCTTCGCCGACTAAAGTGTTGCGAGAGCAACACTTTGGTTTTGTTTCTTCGCTGTCGGTTAAATGCTGAAATTGTCAGCTTATCGAAGCTTTTAAAACGGTATGTTCTAAAAAGAATAATCACATGATCAAAAGCTGTTCTTTAGCGTTGTAAAACCAACAACAAAACAATATCGGAAGAAGGGACTAAATCGACTTGGCGGTCAGTTGAACTTTATCCTTTTCAATCGTAGATATCGTGACGGATGGAAACTTGGAACAATATCTTATATAATCTAGTTGGTATTATAAAGCTATCCGTAACGTTTCAGGATTAAAATACCATAGATGACACTATTAATTATTACAAAACTACCTTATTGTTTTAGATTACCGTATCGTTTGTACCCGTTGTTTAAACAGTTAATCCTCAGTTATAGCGATAGACCATCGATACAAACTTTCTTACCGTCATATTTACAGATATCGAATACAATGTGCACCAATTTTCAAAAATTTCTAGCCCCTCGTGAACCGATTCTTACTTACAAGTCCCTCTCCCGTGATTGACATCAAATTCATCGGAACAAATAATGGATACACCAGCTATTAAAAGTTGCAAACCCCTCATCGCTGAAGATGATTATAGCATAAAAGCCGTTTTGGCTTTTTGGGAACAAAATTGTTCTTACCATCTAATACACCTGATACAAATAACAGGTATACCCACTAGCAAAAGCTGCAAACTACTCATTGCCGAAGATGATTATGAGCTAACAGTCGACTGTTGCTTACAGTCGACTGTTGCTTACAAGTCCCTTACATGTCTCACAACTGGTATCGCCTATTTTTGGTTTCAGTGTGTACCTTACTCCTGAAGTTGTCAACCCCTTGAAACTTTCAAACTGGTTTATCTCATGAAGGAATTTTGTTCAAAAAAATGGATGACATATACTTTGATCAGCTCATCAAGGGCATCGATTGCCCTAACCACAACAAAAGAATATCGGAAAAAGGGACTAAATTGACTTTGCAGTCAGTTGAACTTTATCCTTTTCAATCGTAGACATCGTGACGGATGAAAACTTGGAACAATATCCTATATAATCTAGTTGGTATTATAAAGCTATCCGTAACTTTTCAGGATTAAAATACCATAGATGACACTATTAATTATTACGAAACTACCTTGTTTTACATTATCGTTTGTACCCGTTGCGAAAACAGTAAATCCTAGGATACAGCGAGAGACCATCGATACAAACTTTCTTACCGTCAGTTTTATATAAATCGAATGTGCAACAATTTGCACAAATTTCTAGCCCCTCGTGCACCGATTCTACTGACAAGTCCCTTTCCCGTGATAGACATCAAGTTCACCGGATAAAAATTATGGGTACACCGGCTAGCAAAAGTTGCAAACCCCTCATCGCTGAAGATTTTTGTAGCATAACAGCCTATTACTACTGACAAGTCCCTTGCATGTCTTACAATTGGGAACCTAATTGTTCTTACCATCAAATGACAGGTACGCCAACTAGCGAAAGCTGCAAACCCCTCATTGCCGAAGATGATTATGAGCTAGCACTCGTCTGCCGCGTACAAGTCCCCTACATGTCTCACAACTGGTATCACCTATTTTTGATTTCAGTGTGTACCTTACTACTGAAGTTGTCAACCCCTTGAAACTTTCAAACTGGTGTATCTCATGAAGGAATTTGTGTACCAAAAAATGGATGACATATACTTTGATCAGCTCATCAGCGGCTATCGATTGGCGTCGAAAAAAAAAATTCTACCTGTCTTAGTTCAAAAGTTGACTTTTTTGCCGTAGGCCAACTTTCTAACGTCACCACTTAGAAAGGAGCAAAGGATAAGCTCTAGTTTCTTTAGCAATGAGAGAACTTCTAAAGTGTAAGATTTACATCTGATACCATTTCTCTACCGCAAACCCAAGTGCAAAAAAACGAATGATAAATTCAGCTGAAATCGCGTACACAAATGGAACCAAATTGTTCTTACCATCGAATACACCGGAAACAAATAAAAGGTACACCAACTAGCAAAAGCTGCAAGGCCCTCATTACCGAAGATGATTATGAGCTAACAGTCGACTGTTGCTTAAAAGTCCCCTACATGGCTCATAACTGCTATCGCCTATTTTTGGTTTCAATGTACCTTACTACTGAAGTTGTCAACCCCTTTGAGATTTTCAAACTGGGTATCTCATGAAGGAATTTTTGTACCAAAAAATGGATGACATATACTTTGATCAGCTCATCAGTGGCTATCGATTCCCGTCGAAAAAAAAATTCTACCTGTCTTAGTTCAAAAGTTGACTTTTTTGCCGTAGGCCAACTTTCTAACGTCACGACTTAGAAAGGAGCAAAGGATAAGCTCTAGTTTCTTTAGCAATGAGAGAACTTTTAAAGTTTAAGGGGCACATCTGACACCGTTACTCTACCGCAAACCCAAGTGCAAAAAAAAAAAATTATAAACTCAGCTGGAATCGTCGCAGACATGGACAGAAACAATAGATGGCAGCACTTTCGGACCCGTGGGAAAAAGCTACTTTTTTGTCTCTGTAGATTTTTCTATTTATCACTCAAAGAAGATATGTTGGCTGTGGGGCCGGGTAACTGCCGCATATATTTAACACTTATAGATTTTAGTCCGTCTTCAATTTGAAACTGGTGCCTGCCTGCTAGCGTGCTAGAACGGAGCTTTCCACTCGAAAGCAGAAACATGGTTTGATGAAACGAAAGGTTCGCTACACAACTTGAGATAGTCCTCTCCGACATAGGCTATACAACTCCACTTCACTTCGCAAACCGTAGGCTCTGGCTCGAGGACAAGCAAAAACCATCCTTATTGGCCCCAGGCAAGAGTTCTACGGAGCTTTCCAAAATGTAATGTCATATTCATCAATCCGGCCTAAGGTCCACACTTTCCGTAAAAACCGCACAGGTTAGACCCTTCCCAGTTACCAGGAATAAAATGAAATCGGAGTCATAGGAAAAAAAAAAAAAAAAAAAAAAAAAACGAGGACAAAACCAAAGTGTTGCTCTCGCAACACAAATAGTATTGCTCTTCAACAGCAATCCGCGTCTTATAAAATTTAATTACCAAAAAATATTGCTCCAAATTTGGGTAGATTAGTTTGTCATAGATTATTCAAAATGACTAATCAAACTATCTTTTTCGATATCGTATTTACGTTTTGATATCGAAATTTCGTCTGACATGTAGATATCAAATATCGCCAGCGTGCCACGATACACTTTTGGAAACAAGACAAACGGAAGAAAACGCGGGTATTTCGGAAAATCTAAGCCTTGCAGAGGCTAGTCGACAACCTCTAACACCGTGAACGTCGGGAAGGCAATACTTCTATGGACCTAGAAAGAAAGGGGGACTCATGCATTATTTTTAGTCCTTCTCTTACTTCAGAGGAAAACTCCTTCTCAAAGCCCTCTCCAAAGAATGTCCAGTCCTCTCTTTGTAATACTGGTCGATCATAAGAAGCTCGGTATAGCTTCGATTCCCAAATATGGTAAGGAATTTTGTTTCTTTCGTTCCACAGGTTCCTTCTCCTAAAAGACGACATTCTTTGTATTATACTCCGATTTACGTATCCTCATCATTTAAAGGGCTACAATGCAGTCCAAATTCTCTGTAAGAAAACAACGATCAGCTCCAAATCAGTAGTGGTACTTTTTTGCCAAAAGAGCTCAAAGGCCTCTTTCCCAAGTCCTCTGTCCTTTCTGCTAGTTTGACATGTCAGGGAGTAGTCAGGAACTGTTCTCCTGAGCGGATTGGTCAACTCCACCTCGGAACTGCCAGTCTCCTTTCTCCGCAGGCCGGGGCAGAAAGGACAAAGGGTTTGTATGTGTGTTTACCCCTGTAAGTCATATCTATTTTGACGAAAGCTTCCTGCCATACTTCTGCCGATTTTCCAGTTTCGACTGAATTCCGGAACTACTTGCCCGGTGAAAAAAGAAAGCTAAGAAACGAATTCAGCGTATCTTCTTTCTCCATTATCGAACATCTAATCAACTTCAAATAAAAATTTAACTTATAACAAATTTTCCGGTTCCATCCGGATTTCGGGTGAACTTTGTGTCCGGGTAAAAAATGATTGTCATACACGGATTCAGCATCACTTCTTACCCCGAAATAGGATTTCTAATCAACTACAAATGAAAATTTTACTTTAAGAAATTTTTCGGTTTTGGCCGGATTCCGGTCGAACTACTTGTCCAGGTAGAAAATGATTTTCACACAAGTGTTCAGCAAGTCTTCTTACCCCTTAATCGAACATCTAATCAACATCAAATAAAAATTTTACTTTTAACAAATTTTCCAGTTTTGGCCAGATTCCGGATTTTGGCGAGAAAATGGTTTTCATCATCGTGCTCAGCGTGCCTTCTTACCCCATATTCTACTATCACATTAGCTGTTTCAAAATATTTTGTTTACCCCGTAATTTGAACCCCCTCCCCCACTCATAAATGTAGGGCTACAAAGCCCATCTACGAACTTGACTTGTCCGATGACCCAATGAGTCCTCACACCATGTTTCATCAAAATATCCCAGTCCCTTCGCGAGTTATCGTGCTTACAGACGGACAGACGGACAACTTTTGTCCCAAAATTTATGGAGATACTGTCGTATTTTAAGGCAGCAAATGTCAATTTGGACAATAGGTTTATTTTACGTATGATTTATATTTAAGCTTTTTCTGTTCATGAATTTGGCTGCGAGAAAACTGTCTCCATGTTTAGGGGCACATGTGGGAAAGGGGCCGGGCTGTCAATTTTGCAAATTTGATGGAGGCAACATATTACACCATCTTCTTTACATATTTTACCATCTTCTTTACATATTTCAGTTAAAGAACTTGACAAACATAACTACCAATGCTCTGAGGGAGTGGGAGGGACGCATTTGGAGAGCATCCGACCTTCACAGCGCTACCTTTAGCTGATCTTTATACTACCTTTCCTTGCAAGTACCACTTAAGCGATTTTTTCTTGCTTGCATTCGTCTCACTCAGCACTGATGTAAATGTGTTGTCCTGTTGCTTCATTATAATAATAATTTAATTGTTATGAAGCATTAAACCCTTTACCCATTCAAGCACCACAGCGCTACCTAGGCACTCACAGAGAATGAATATTTTGTTAGTATCATAAGCTATTGTAAAAAGCACTGTCTAGGGAACCGGGAGCCGTACTTTATGTCTTACGGGCTACGGAACCGGTAGTTCTCACGGAAACCAAACCATATGTTCTGCGATTCCGAGATCTGAACTCATTGACTAACGGAAACTTGTACGTGCTGGCTCCTGTTCCGGTAGTAAGTGGAAATAGCTCACGGAAACTTCATCGCACGAGCTTCTCCTCAGGTAGTCTCACGGAATTGTTTATTCAGAAGCCAGGGAGCCGGTAGCTGATACCGGAAACTGTGTAATTGTAGCTTGTGTTCCGGTAGTGTCTACATGGAATATAGAACTCATGGAGTAGTTTGGATGAGAGCTAGGATGCCGGGATTTTCACTGACTTAGGGAAAATAACATGGGAAAAAATCCACTACCGGAACCCATATATTGAGAGCTAAGGCACCGGTAGCAACAACTATTTAGTTGAAAATGACGAGCTCACTGACACAGATGGCTACGGGCTAGGGTTCCGGTAGTGCCGATTTTTTTTTTTTTTTTTTTTTTGCAGACTAGAAAACCGGAAGTGAATATGTTTAAATCACCGAGTTCAAAAATCTAAATTTGTTGGCACTACCAGAACCCTAGCCCATCGGAAATGGATTCCGCGAGTTAATAATGCTTGCTAACCGAACCCCAGTTCATGTTGAGAAGTGTCTGTGAGTTTGTAAATTTCAGTTTTGGCACTACCGGAACCCTAGTCAGTAGCCATCTGTGTCCGTGAGCTGGTCATATTCAACCAAGTAGTCGTTGCTACCGGTTCCTTAGCTATCAATATATGGGTTCCGGTAGTGAATTTTTTTCCATATTATTTTCTCTAAGTCAGTGAAAATCCCGGCATCTTAGCTCTCGTCCAAACTATTCCATGAGTTCTATATTCCATGTAGACACTACCGGAACACAAGCTCCAATTACACAGTTTCCGGTATCAACTACCGGCTCCCTAGCTTCTGAGGTCACAATTCCGTGAGACTACCGGACGAGAAGCTGTCGCGATGAAGTTTCCGTGAGCTATTTCCACTTACTACCGGAACGGGAGCCAGCACATACAAGTTTCCGTTAGTCACTGACGTCAGATCCCGAAATCGCAGCTCATATGGTTTGGTTTTCGTGAGAACTACCGGTTCCGTAGCCCGTAAGACATAAAGTACGGCTCCCGGTTCCCTAGACAGTGCCATTGTAAAAGGTATAGACAGGATGGATTTGGCTTTCGTGAAGTAAACATCTAGGAAATTATCACAATAAGAATACTCTTTATTCCGGACATAGCAAAACAAACAGACACAAATATCTTTTCATCTGAGAAACCAAAAAGATCTGATTTTGATCTTTCCCAGATGGGCAGTGACAAGTGCATAAACGGGATAATCTCCACCTCAATAAGAGCATTATCACAACAGTTATTTACACCCTTCGCTCCAAGTCAACTCGAGCTTCTACGACCAAACTCCGTTACTCTTTTATCTTTTTCACACAATTATAGCTGATAGAATTACGAAGATAACTATTATCTTTAACAGCTATTTGTTGTGTCGACGGTCGCATAAAGTCTAAATTCCAATCCAGAGCCACCATACGGCTTAATTCCTATTATTCCGACGATCAGCACCATAATCAGCGTTTAACTAAAATACACGTTTAACTATATTCTTTCTGCAGAAAAAAATGTCAACCTCTCTGACAAGAAAAGTTTCTCCCACTCTTCAATTTAAGAACTAATTGCTTCTCTTTTTCTATTCTTTAACTTCCGGATTTGATTTACCATCTCTGCTAATCATGAAGCGAGGACAGACAGAATAATCCGCTTGGGACTCTGAACTAGTAGAGGGCCAAGTGTCAAGTAACATGAAAGAGCACGTACAAACTTACAACGATACTACGAACCCACCCATCGATTAAAGCCCCTGACCCGATTATCGGGCCCTTATGTTATTTTGTTGTCTTATTTCTGTATTTGCTGTTTGAATTTCTACTTCATTACCACACAACTTTAATCTACGTCTGTAAGAAAGAGATCTTTTTTTAAGCAAATTAAGAAAAAAATCTAAAAGAGCTAATTTATATATGTATGTCTCTTGTCGCATAAATGTAACAACGGAAATTACTTTCGCTTTTAAACTCAATAAACTGAATCTATCTTTCTGTTAAAACCTTATCCTCTGTGGCCACAAAGTGCAAGAAGTAGTTTCTTGAAATCGCCAGAAGTCTCTCCCTAAAAGAAATAAGTTATTATGAAGCTGATACAAACAAACAAATCTTTTGCTATATTTATGTATTCGTACGGTTCGGTAAGCAAGTCATTAACATGGAATTAACCCGAAGTACAAAACAAAAATAAAGAACAGATGAGTAAACTATTTATAATTTATGGCAGAGGGTGGATAGGCATCGGTTTAGTCTTTACATACTTAGGAATTCTTGTGCGGCACTGTTTGCCAAAACCCTCCAATCAGACACGTCGTAATTAAGTGTGATCTATGCGTTCTTTGTCCACGCTGGAAGTCTCAAGAGGAACTTCTCAAATCGGAAGCTGAGCTTGAGAATTCCTCGTTGGCTAATTTGGATTTGGCCAAGAACAAAAAAAGCAAATAGATATTCAAATAGTGTGTACAACGGATATGTCAGCTACGATTCTTCATTCGATTCTTCATCCGTCGCTGACGTATCCGTTGTATACATTATTTGAATACATATTTCAAAGTCAGCTTGGGCTCAAAGAACAGTTAAGCAAATAGAACCTACGCCGATGGTCCCATGCAATGACTACGGATAGCCCGACCAAACTAGAGTTACTTGTTAAGCTTTGAGTTGATGCTGGTCTACTTTCCTCTTCCTCACTACGCATATCAGAGGAAAAGACTGTATCAGACTTGCATGACCCGCTCTCCAGCACGTAACATGTGACGTCACAAGGGTAGACAACTACTCGACTGTTATCTCGACATTTGCCTCGTTTTTTACCTAACCGACCTGTAGCGCATTTCCCACAACAAGCCGTTTCCTTCCTTCGGTTAACTGACCTAGGTCCTTATAATCTGTTTTTTCGTCCCCGTTTGTAGCTCGGTTAGCCGACCTGTGGACTGAGGTTTGAGCTTCGTTCAACCGACCTACTTTCGTTCTCAGGTAGGAAACTCGAATCTTTCAGGTAATTCCGGAGAATGCGAAATACGCCGTTTTTTTTGTCGCCGGGTGAAAAGGACAGGATGCCGAAAAAAAGGCTTATAGCGGTGAATAGGTCGGTTACCTGGCTGGCGGAGGATTGGCAAAAAAAACGCAGCTATTGCTGCTCAGAGGCTCGACTGCGCGATATCGCTGTTGGTAGAGGTACCGAACTGGGACGTTCCGCGTTGCTCCTACCCTCCACTCGTTTGTATCGGGCAGGGTATCCGGTTCAGGTTCGTTTATTATTTTCAAAAATTGTACACAGGTAAATTAACAAATACTCGCGGCAGAGGGCAAAGCACGAATGGCACGGAATCTATTCAACTCCGCATGGTCATATTACAGAGATAGTAAGACGGAGGTCTTGTGCTTATTGGTTTTTGGTTTGGCCGTTCCTCAGTTTCCGAATGGTGTTTTAACAAGTTTGCGGTGAGTCCTTCGACTAGCGCAAGCGGACACCGCGCCTAGCCGAAGCAAGTGTCGAATGCGAAATAAGTCGTTTTTTGTCGCCGGGGGAAAGGGATGGGATGCCGAAAAAAGGCTTATAGCGGTAAATAGGTCGGTTAACTGGCTGGCGGAGGATTGGCAAAAAAAACCGCAGCTATTGCTGCTCAGAGGCTCGACTGCGATATCGCTGTTTGTAGAGGGACCGAATTGTGACGTTCCACGTAGCTCCTACCCTCCGCTCGTTTGCATTGGGCAGGTTATCCGGAATCTACTCAACACCGCATGGTCATAGAACAGAAATAGGAAGACGGAGGTTCTTATGCTTATTGGTTTTTGGTTCGGCCATTCGTCAGTTTCCGAACAGTGTTTTAACAAATTGTGCGGTGAATCTTTCGTCTAGCGCGAGCGGACGCCGCGCGCTCAACCGAAGCAAGTGTCAATCGTTCCGGTGCTCGTTAGACCCCCTGACGGGTGGATGTTGTGGCGGTTCGTCGTTGTGCAAGATGTAAGAAAGATATAACAATTTGACTGGTATGCCTTACGACCTATGGCGGTAGATTGTGACGGGTAGAAGAAATGGCGGGACGGTTTTGACGCAGGCCCGTATGAAATGGTTTCCATGGGTAAATGTTTCAGACTAATTGGCATGCATGGCAACATAATAAACGCTTAAAGATCTTCCTGTTGTCGTTGTTTCTTTAGAGGGGATGCAACTTTAATAATGTTTCCTGGGTAAACGGATAGGTATTCCTTCTACCCAAGCTTGCTGTGAATCAGACTTGAAGGCGCTAAATCGATAACTCATTGTAGATTTATGTCAGCGATATTTAGGCCCTCCCTGGCAAGGGTCCTCTTCAGGCTGTCGGTCGCCCGTTCGTCTATCTCGAGGACTTTAGCCAAGAAGAGACGCAAGAAGCAAGACCGTGTTTTCCGTTTGGCCAGATTAAACATTGCCAATAACCTACATCCGAACCGCTATCTCAGGTCTTAAACCCGAAGAATCGAATTTCAAATGAGACATCCTGACCCCCTAATGATAAATTGGCTTGTTCCGCTATTTGTCACTGGTAATATGCTCCCGACGGGTGTTTACGAGAAGTTCCGTCGTCAGAAAACCATTTTTTTACCAAAACTTCGGCCGACCTATCTGTCATGTACCAAACTGTCGGCCGACATTGGCGACGTGTCGGTTATGAACCAAACCGTCGACCGACTTGGAAGTCAATGGGGCTTGACAAAGCTTAAAACAGTCAAAGCCATGGGTAATTTGTTAATTGATTAATTCATTTAGTAAATTATATTACACTCTCTTAACTACTACAACATAAACAGTAATCAGTACGAGGGGCAGGGGGCATCTTGACGAAGCCGTGATGCCTGTTTTAAAAAAAAATTGTACCCACATTTCCGAATTAGGCGACTTGGCATTTTTATTGGTTCCGATTCTTTTTCTTGTTTAGTAATTAATACAAATTTTGTTCAGTCCGAGTCGATTTCACCGCATTTGGTACGCCCATCCGTAAATTCGGTAATTTAAGGTATTTATTTGGTCTCATTCGTTAGTGAATTCGGTTGTTCACCGGATTTTTCAAGAGTCCGTATCTGTTCTATCGCATTCGGTCAATCCATTTCATAATTTGGTGATTAATCAGATTCATTTGGTTTTAATTCGGTAATTCACCTGATTTTTATTTGGTCCCGTCTGTTACCAGACTTACCACATTCGGTTTCTTTAGGTGGTTCTATGAAGAGTTTTATTCCATTCCGAAATTCGGTCGTCATACCGCCCCCGATCTGCTCCTTATTTTTTTAGTTAATTTTTCGGTAGTACGAATTCATTATTTGGTTCACCACAGCTACTGTGCTTGGTAATTTAAGTGGCATTTATTACTCGTCTTCTTTACCATTTAACGGTAGGTCCAACTGGTTTCCATTAATTACTTAACTTATACTTATAATGATTGCAAAACTTCAGGAATAAGCACGTCTCCTGACGTGAAAACTAGCCTATTTTTGTTTGCTGTAAATTCAAAATAAATGTACTGTCAATCTACTTTACTCTGGACGGACCCTTTTCTCCAGGCAGCTTTGTGGTTTAATAGGTAGTCTTGGGATCGCAAAAAGGCACTTTGATCATGAGTGTTCCATAAAATTTCACCTGCGGCACATTTAGCAGTCTTTACTATTTAGAAGAAGGGTACGTCATTTAGTTGGCGTTTGAGGCTTGGAATTTTGGGGTGCTTGAACCACGTTAAAACCTAGAATTTGCCAGAAAAAAGCGGATTGAAAAAGTTTTGCCTGCGCCGCTTTAATTTGTCATGGGGCTTTAATTTTTCATTAATTTGTCACGACGTTGTCGCTTGGCAGCAAATGCATTTTTTGTCGGCACATTTTCCAGTCCTGTTGGCAAAGTGGAAGAGCGTGAAAACACACCAAATTTTCTCTTTAGACGTGATTTTGTATATACTATGCAACTTTTTACATTATAGCTTCTTGAAGGCAACTCGCTGTGTTTTAGAGAAAAAAAAATATAAATTTGGTCAACATCAGGTAGCGATTCGGTCAATTTTTACCAGGTTCGCCCCCCCCCCCAATGAAGAAAGGCTCGGGACGCCCCTGGCGAGGGGTGCTTTGAGGTACCTCGCATGATAACCGTAATAGGTTCTACTTACCGATAGTACGTCTTCCAGGGACTTTCCATTTCTGCTTCTGAATCTTTCCTTGATTGTACCCAAATCAACCTCACAGCGAGTGGCAATGATCCTTATTAAAATCTTCTCCTTCGTCCCGGCTCCCTTCGTGGCTTTTCGGAGCTCTTCGGCAAAGTAATTCGGTTTGTCCAGTGCAACAGACACTGCAAATGGATTGCAAAAAACTTTTAAGACCATTCTGGTTGTTTCCAGGCATCTCGACAATTAGCCATGACAAATAGTAACGAGCATAGTAAGCTGTCATTCAGTATCATTTACTACCTTACTAATTCCTTCTTTCCAAGAACGTATGCGAGATCCTCCATCTGGTCTTACATAGACATAGACAGTTCGTCACGCGAACAATTCGACAATTTGAGAATGGATTAGATCAAAATCGAACCACATATCTCTGAGACAGTTCGTCACGTGGACAGCTCCATAAATGGTGAGTTCATCAGACCGACAATGTTCTTGTTTATCCACTAAGTCTGGATTACTCTTAACGTATATATATATATATATATCGTTTATTCACCAAAATAGAAAAGATAGCTAGCAAAAGTAAGTCAACCTAGCACTTTCAACGGGATATAAAATGGCAAATGCCAAGTGACAAATAATACCAGATAAATACGACTAAAAACTATTAAAGAAACGAACAAAGTACGCCACAAACGAGTTAACATATCTTTCAGTTGCATCCGCCGGATAATTTGTTAATTTAGCTTTGTTTGATTGGGTTTGAGTACGCGTGTTGGTGATGACAAATGCCATTTTATTTGTATTTTACTTGCACTTCAAATTTTTCATCTTTAAAATCAGAGACAGTCTCGAAATACTGATTTTCACTTTGAATCAAATTCCTCTTTTATTTGATTTTGGGATAAACTGGCTAAAGTAGCGAGGCAAAAAGCCAAAAGGAGAGCGTAACTTGGCCACCTACCAAGTTTGCCTTTTTCGCAAAAAGCCGAGGGAAAAGGCGAAAGTCGGCGTTTATTGCCTTTTTGACAAAAACGGGAAATTGTCAAACAGTGCTTAGGACCATTTTACGAAAAGCAAAAAAAGTAAAAAGCCGTCGAAAAAGCGAGTGAAAAGTCGAACGAAAACGCTACTAATGCTAGGGACTTGAAGAGACAAGGGGGAAACAGCAAAGGGGGACTCACGTATTGTTTTCAGTCCTTTTTTGACATCAGAGGAGAACTCTTTATCAATAGCCTTGTCCAAAGAGTGTCCCGTCTTCTCTTTGTAACACTGATCGATCCTTCGAAGCTCTGCATAACTTCGATTGCCGAATATAGTAAAGAATGTTGTTTCGCTTGTTCCCCAGGTTCCTTCACCTAAAATAGAATATCTTTGTTTGCATTACTCCGCTTTTCGCAATTCTCCGTTTTCGCTTCTCAGTTCTCGATTCTCGTACAAAATATCGTTTTTGCTGTTCTCGGTTCTCCATTGTCGCTTTTAACAAAAACACTAATTTAGCCAGCCGTTAGTACCTGCCACAGAGAGTTTTCGGATATAGGCTTGTTGCTCACGTTAACACCTCAGCTGACATCTGGTGGTACATATAGGAAACTTCAGTTTTCGGAACACTAAATCCGTAACTCACGTTATCGACGGCAGTATTTTCAAGAAACACCCTTGTACAGTGTGTACACTTTACTTACTTTATTCTTTTCAATCCAATCCAAAAAGAAACTCTACAGTGTGGCTCTTTTTCAAATTTCAGGCTTAACAGTCGAACTATGTGACGCTAAAGATAGCGTTTTTCGCTCAGAGTCCACTTTTTCGAACGCTAAATTGTCACCTTATTTGTTATCAGCATTATCACTTTAGCGTGAGCTATAACTTTAGCGTACGGTATTTAGGTCTCACGTAAGTTTCCGAAAACTCTCTAATATGGTTGAATCTCCACCCTTTTTTGACCAATCAGGGAGGAGATCGAGAACGAAAGTCGAGAATTGACTATCGAGGCAACTTCTCCATTCTGCAGAATCGCGAAGCTTTCCCCGCCCTCGGTTCTGACAAAAGTACCCATTAGTACCTTTGAGGGACCTTGAACTGAGACGAGAATACTCTAAATGACTAAGTCCAAAACACGCCAGTCATCCTCAGGAAGAAGGAGTAAGTTTCTCCGGAACGACTCAAACTCAACGACTCAAATCCTGTGTCAAGCAATCACAGCGGTCACTGGGAGCAGTTGCGACACCACTTCTGCCTTTCTTCCGCTAGGTACACGGAGAGGCCTGAGTTTTTGAGAGAGATCGTCATCAAGAGCATCGCTAGGAGAATTGTGATAAAAAGCGCAACCATTAAATTTCGTAACATCTCTTAACTGTGAAAGTACATGCAATATTAACTAACATCAGCAATAAAACAAAATTTGTCATGCCCGAGTGGCAATTTTCCACATTTTTCAATTTAGATTTGACACCAGATGGATTCGAGATCTCCTCC